>JAVJIF010014542.1:77500-126562 GCA_038442645.1 Agave tequilana | reverse complement strand
AAATTACTAACAGAATACACAAATGATAATAGATGGTACGCGGTTTGCCTCTTATGCAATACATTGTAGCTCTGAAGGAAAAGTCTTAAATTTATTATCCTTCTCACTTTTAAGAAACTAGCTTTCACTCGATTTCAAAAAATAATAAAAAACTTTTAAAAATACAAGAAACTACCATGAGTTTTCATAATAACCTTCAAAATTTAAAAAAAAAAAACTATCATAAAAAGGGCGTAGCATGGCAGTTTATTGTAAATTTCAAAATATTGTTTTATGAAATTAGGTCTTTTTAAATTACCAGACTATATAATTAACTGTGTGAAATTTTATAATTAACCAGCACTACTCCTTTCTGCAAATGCTAAAGACAGTTGGACACCAGAAACAAACATGAAATAAATCTCTTCTTCTCTTTGTTGGATATGATGTTTCAGGGAGTGCATGATTTTGGTTGAGGGCTATCTCTTTTTCTCTTTTTGTTGGACTCACCAGTATGTTGTTTTTAGGAGGTTTTTTATTTTGAAATTCTCCTGATTTTTTATTATACGCTTTGTTCTGTCCTCACACCTGCATGTGCTTCTAAGCTATTTTCAGGTGGGAGACATATTTCTCATGTATTCATTTTGTGGAACTGTTTCGTTAAAACTTATTAATGAAACGTGGAGACCTCTTGGTTAACTATTTTCACTCTCTCAAAAAAGAAAAAAAAAAAATGCTCCCTGATTCTGTCTTGCTCTAGAATTCCATTAATTGGAGGGAAGGCTCTTTGTCCAAAAAGTACTGTCTGAATACTCCGGAGCTTCCTTACTAATGAGAACGAGCAGACCGATCTGTGATTAATCACAGCCATTTATCACTATATGAGTAATAAATTCTAGACTTTCTCGTTCATTGCACTCATCCTCAAAGTTAAATCATAATTAATTAGGTATAAACGTATCATTTTGATTAATGAGTGAATCGGTCTATTGGTCTTCATCTCATCTCTGCGAGGGCACAAAATATGCGGGCAGTTGGCCGAGGAGGATGGAGTCCAGGAAACGTGGCGAACGGCGGTGACGGACGCGTGCACTTCTTTAGGATGGGCAGTGCACAGGTCATACTCAGACGTAGGTGTGAGCGAAGGGAGGAGAGAAGTGCAGAGATGAGATCTGTTGGCTTAGTCAGACAAGACCAAGCCCATGATGCGGCTCTTTTGGTTTTTAGTCTGAGGAGGTGGAAACTTGCTAGCTAGCTTCTTGTGTTTGTTTCTCATTCATGGAGTTAACTTATGGGTTTGGACTCTTCTTTTAGCTTCTTTCCACTTGGGTACCTTGCAAATTATTAATCCAACTGGTTGAAGATGAAACTCGATTTGCATGTAAGATTTTGAAAAACGATGAAACATAGTATTGAAAAAAAAAAAAAAGCACTAAATTAGAGTCTTATACTAATTATAATGTCTTGTAAAAAGAGAGGGCAAAAACATTGTAAAAAGAGAGGGCAAAAACATGAGATATAATTTTTTTAACTTTATGATAGGACTTCGTGAAAAGGGACCCTACGGAACAATCAAGCATAATGCATGTGATATGATCCTAATTGTTGGTTAATTTTTGTTCTCTTGATTGCCTGAAAAGAAAGAAACAACCTGCATGATCTCTCTAGTTTGTGTTCATCCTTTTGAGAAGAATTTAAGGTTTGAGGGAGTTTTATAAGGTAACATGTGGTTGAAAGGTAAGAAAATAATGAATACGCCTACAATATTCATGTCATCTATCATCTTTGCTTTCATGTATTGTTGATTACTATGAGGATAGCTACTAGCTAGTTTCCCTTATTATTCTGATGTTATTCAAATGATGTCAAAATATTATCCATGACATATAGATACAGCCCAGCAACGTGGAGCAGAAAACTACTTGCTTCTAGTCTTTTGCCACAGTATACATTGATTGGATAATGTCAATAAGTTTCTTAAACTTGATTATCCATGCTATTACAAAAAGCACAGGTTGAGTTAAAAAAAAAAAAACATTTATAATTTTGACCTTAAGTGGAAAGATCAATTATTTCATCGGAAAATTTTAGCTGTAAGAAATTAGACATGACAAATTTATTAATTTTATTTTTAACTAATAAATATAGTTTAGAATTTAATATTTTCTTGAGTCTACAATCTCAATGTTGGTAGTTTTGATTTTTTTAGTCTCTTTCTTATCACTATCTAACAACACCACCCCCCCCCCCCCCCCCCCCCCCCCCCCCCCCCCTCTCTCTAAATACATATCTCTATATTTTACAATTTGAACCACCCACTCATAAATTAATGCGCAAGTCATTATGTAGCAGAAAGATAAAAATATGGGAAATTTTGCTACACCTCTCCTGTTATATATTTTATATTATTTTCTAAAACATGCAATATCTTTACAAATTAAATTAAGATAAGACAACAATTATTCTAGCATGTAACTACAATTATAATTAAAATAAAATAAAAGAATCTGGTCTGGGGAATGCAGTCATGATGTCGCTGCCCTAAAAGATCAAAAGCTCGTCTCCTTGTCCAGATGTTGAATCGACCTTGTCCCCTAGCGGTAAAAAATCCCCAGATTCACTAGCACTCAGCCCAGGACGGTGGGCAGAGCCTCTACTCAAATGAAAAAGCTGCCCAGAAGAAAAATGAAGAAAAAAATTCTTTTAACACTGAAGCCATTCTCACGAAGAGTAGTCTTCAGGTTTTCTTTTAAGACGAAAAAAGAGAAATGAGTTGTGTGTCATTCTATTGGAGTGAGGGGTCTATTTATAACCTTAGAACCAAGTTGTTATAACAATTCCAACAGAAAATTCAAGTAGTGAGATATTTTCTCAAATGATTTAGATTCTGAGACTTGGTCAAAGTTGACTTGGTAAAACAAAATTTGAAATGAAAATTTTCCTTTTATTTTAATTCAAAAAATCCAACAGTACCCCCAAAAGCTTGAGTTTCAGGGAAGACAGAATAAAATAAATCAATAATAAATAACAATCAAATCATCAGATCATAAATCACGAGTGAAATTCGGCAATATCATACTGTGAATTCGGGATAGGTGGACTACGCCTTGAATCTGTTGGCTCAGAGGCCTTCCACTTTAGTTTTGATGATGATTAACTCATGTAGTTATGTTTACTAATAATCTTGTGATTTTAATTTCAGATCATTTAGCAAGATATTAGTTACTGATTGCTTCAACAAGATGAGTTTTGAAGCCTTCACATGGTGATTCCAGAGCCCGAGCATCAAGATCATACCTTGCACTCGTCGGAGTCTCGCTCGTGGATCACGTTTTGGATCGGGTCGATTTGAAGATGGAAGATCGTCAAGAAGACTTAGGTATCCTATTTTAGTTTAGTGTGTTTAGATCCATTTGTAAAGATTAGATAGTTGATATGCTCAAGTTCACAACACACACAAGTTTATGTTTTGGATTTGGTTTTCATGAATAGATTGATCAAAACAAGTTTACTTTGTTTTTATGTATATTAGATGTGCTCTATATACACACATGCTTACATGACTTATACAAACTTAGTTTGACATACCTATTCATGTAGTTTTATGTTTTAGTATTTTTAACAAAACATATTTTTGGAATTAAAGACGAAAACTATGATATATATGTTTCTTGTATATTGGACTTATGTCTATATACAACATGCCTAAAAGTATTTAAATATCATGTTTTTGTATTTCAATAAGTTTTAGGAAAAATCAGTTTTCCTATGAAAAATACATGTTTGATAAAATACAAGTTTTGGTTTTTGGTAAAACTTTCAAAACACAAAAATAGTTTGAATTGCTTGATATTTGAGTTGAACTTTTTATCACATGTCTATATATCAATGCAAAATGTTAAAACTATTTTACAAGAATTTTTAAAAATATTTTAACATGTTTTTCTGACCCAGTTTCTGACCCAGAACTGTGCTGATAGGCCAGGTCGGTCGACCGAGCCAGGATCCGGTCGATTGAGCGGCCGGTCGACGTGCACTGACCTATGCACGTCTGCTGGCACAGTGGGCCGGTCGACCGGTCGGTCGGCCAGACCAGAGAGCTTTGCTCTTTGTATCTGGGCGGTCGACCGGGCGGTCGACCGGGCTGCTCCAACGGTCATATTTATGACCGTTGGCGGCTAGCCTGTCAGGCTGACAGATCAGCCTAACGGCTATATTTTGGAGAGGCCTATAAATACCCTATTTCTTGGGGGTTTTAACTAAGATCTTTAGAGCCAAAATTTCCAGACTTTCTCTACTGTTTTAAATAAGTTTTCAAAAGAGTTTAAGTGCCAAAAAGATTCATCTATTTGTTTTTAAAGTGTTTTGTTTTATTTCAAAGAAATTAGGTTTCTGGGAATTAGTTTTAATCTAAAATTTCTATATCTATTTTGGTGTTTCCCAAGAGAATTTCTTTGATCAAAATACTTTGTTTTCCATACTTGAGCTTATCTTCTATCCTATTCTATTAGGATCATTTGTTTTGTGAAAAAAGAGATTGTTTGAGCTTGTTGTAGCCTCCAAGATTGTAAACCCTCATTTGTTGGTTACTCCCTCTTTGGTAGAGGTGAGGTTGTTGATTTGGGTTTTGTGTTTGCTCCCTCTTTGGTAGAGGTTGAATTGTTGTTTGCTCCCTCTTTGGTAGAGGTGGAGATTGTTGTTTACTCCCTCTTGTGAGAGGTGGAGTTTGGTTTGTATCCCTCTTCGGTAGAGGTGATGTGGTTGTTTGGCTACGGGCCTACCCCTCGGTTGTGAGGTGGTGTTTGAGAGAGGAGTTCGGTACTCCCGGTTGTACAAATCCTCCTCGGTGGAGGTTCCCTCGGTGGGAGTCCTCGGTGGACAAGATAGTGGATTAGAAATCCTTCTCGGTGAAGACGGGGACGTAGAGCTAGGGGCTCGAACCTCGAAACATATCATTGTGTTTGCGTTTGATCCATTGCCTCTAAACCCTCTGTCTCTTTTATTTGTGCAAAGCATCATTCATTCATTCATATCTTATTGCTTGCATGTGTGCCTTGCATTATTTCATATTGTTCATCTTTATATGCTTGGCTTGCTTGTTTGTGCCTCACTTATACTTAACCACAAGAGCTTCATATAGCACCTCAACCCTTATCTAGGAGAATCAAGAGGAGTTAGTCCAGAGCCCTTCACGGGGATTTCGGTTACACTTGTTGGTTGTATTAAGTGTGTTGTAAAATAGTTTTTAGCTTTCGCATTTAATTTCTAGATTAGCACTATCACCTATTCACCCCCTCTAGGTGATTTCAATTGGTATCAGAGCCTACGCTCTTGATATTTAGGTTAACCACCTAAGAGTGAGATCCTTATTTGCTAATCTACATTTGCATTTACATATATTTTTTGCACACATTTAGTTTGCACACCCATGGATTGCTTTTCACCTCCCATGTTCGATGTCTCCAACATTGACACATGGAAATATAGGATGTCCATGTATTTGAAGACCCTAGGTTTGCATGTTTCTTTGCCGCTACCAAGAAATGCTATCTTGGTAATAGCAATCATATAGGGGCTAATGCACAAGCCCTTGAGGCTATTAGAAACACGCTTTCAAAAGATTATCTTATGCTTGTTTCTAACCTTGATTCCGCCTTTGCAGTGTGGAATAAGTTGACCACAACCACCACCTCCAAGCTTCAAATGCCAATCCAACAAGAGGAGGAGTCTAGTGGAGAATCCGAGTCACAATGCTTGATGGTCCAAGGGAATGGCTTCCTTGAGGTACATTCGGAATCTCAACTAGATAGTGATGATTGTGCTAGTTCTTCAAATGATTATGTTGATGCCCATGCCTTGAATGAAGAACTATCTATTGTGTGTGAAAAATTATTGGAAAAATATAATATTTTGAAAAAGAAAAGTCTAGGCCTTAACAATGAAAATAAAAATTTGCATTCTAGACTTGACATTGTTTTGCAAGAGAAAGAGGAGATTTCTAATGAGAGGGATTCATTGAAATCTCAACTTGAACTTGCTCTTAATGAAAATAAATTTTTGAAAAGTAAAAATGATTGTGATGATGTATTGAAGAGAAATGAGGTTTTATCTTCAAAATTAGATTTTATTTTAAAAGATAATCATTCTTTGAAAAATGAAATTGATTTTATTTCAAAAGAATTAGAAATTTGCTTAAAGAAAAATGGTTCTTTGAAAAATAATATTGATTCACATGTTTGCCATGCTAGTGTAGCTTCATCTAGTTCACACATTGCATACCACACTTCTCTTTAATTGAAAAAGATATATCTATGCTTAAGAAGAGTGTTGATTGTTTGGGCTCCACTTTGAGCCAATGTGCCAAGAGCCATACACGCTTGGAATCCTTGGTTCGAAAGAAACAAGTTACATCTTTTCATGCACACCCTCCACGGCATACACATGCTACCCACGGTCACCACCATCACACTTTGTATGCTCATGTGTACACTTGTACATATTGTGGACGTAAGGGCCACCTTTCTAAATTTTTCTATGATCGTATACATGTTTCTAATTTAGCAAATAATTTTGTTTGGGTTAGAGAAGGTACTAACCCCCATGGACCCAAAAAGATATGGGTACCAAAGACCACCCCTCTTGTTTATGATGTAGGTGTGGGCTCTCACATGACGTGAGAGTAGCGGTACCTTGGAGTGGATGCGTTCCGTGCCTCATGATGATTATTTGAATACATCACTTTCAAGGGATGTTTGGTGGGAGGACCACCTCGGTTTGGAGAACTAGAGAGGTGCCCTCATTGGTTTTGGTATCGAATCTCTAACTCTTGTTTATATTTATGCATGCTTTTCATGATTGATTGTTTATAGCATGTTTATTGTTTGTAAATTATTATGAAAATGCTATGTTTATTAGATCCTTGACATGCATGTATAGCATTTTGAGACACTCATGTTTAAATGAACTATTATTTTGTTCTCACCATTTGTTTAGCTATCATGTTTATCATAGCTCTAATAACATGTGGATTTACATAATAATCATGTTTATGTTTATCATGTTGATTTATATCTTGTTTTGATACTTCATGATTTGAATATATGTTTAAATGTTAGTTTTTCATTAAGACTAGGTATATATTTGTACATATAGTGGGCCACAAATAAATCTATATATGTTTGAGCTTGAATGCTTATTTGAACCCATTAGATGTGCTAGTATAGTCTAGTTTTGATGATCCATGCACTTTAAACTTGTATTCCCATTTTTGAATTTGTTTATGATTTCTTATTTAACTTCATGTATATGTCCATTTTATCCAAATTATTGTTATACATATACATCCTTTGAGCCACGTGCCTTTCATGCATATACATTTGTGGACTCGTTATGTTTGGATATGTATGTATACTTTAGTTGTATAAGACATACATATGCCTTGAAGATTAAATAGTTTGATGATTTTCATGTTTTCATTGTTTAAAGGAATTTTGAGCTTGAATGTCTATTTTCATGTTAATATGTTTCACATAACACGTGTTCACTCACCTTATTTAAATATTTCTCATGATTATGTTTTCATGAGTATGATATGAGCTTTATGGACTTTGAGTGTTTTTTAGTGATCATGTGATTTACATAGCTTCATGACAAAATATTTTGTTTTATTCCTTACTTGAAGGATTTCGTAGTAGTTTACAAGTTTTTCCATTTAACTAGTTGCGGGATTCTTCGATATGGTAGAGTTTTCAAATAAACTTTATTTTCTAAACCTATTTTTAAAACCCTACCTTCCAAGGGCGGTTGGATGGGAGACCATACTCATGTATACTTTATAGTGAAAATTATTTTAAACTTGAACATGATTGGGAGGATAGGAAATATGAGATATACACTTGATATTATTGTTGTTTCAATTGGTATCATTGGATTCTTTCAATTGGTATCAATATTGACATTTTGTATACTCATATATTTTATATATGTATGCTTACATTTCGAAGAGTATCAATTTCGATTGGTATCTATTTTTCATACATATATATATTTTGTTTATGCTAAGCTTGAGTTTTAATGATCATCTTGTTCAATTGATTAGTTTTCAATTGGTATTCTAATATAAGCTTAGACATTATTTTAATTGGTATTTCATAAAGGGGGAGAAAACTTGTATTTTATTTTTCAATTGGTATTTGGTTTACCTTTGGTTTGTATTCCACTCCTTTGCTTTATGATAGAAAATAATAATTTCAATTTGGTATCATATGTTTAAAAAGAATAATACTTTAAATTGGTATCAAGATTGTATTTGTTTTCTCAAAATTGGTATCAAGATGCTTATTTGTTCAATTTTCTATTGGTATCAAGATTTTGTTTACTTTCATTTGGTATCTAAATGTACTACTTTAACACATTTTTAATTGGTATCAAATTTATTTTATTGAGAAAATTCAAAATTTTGTTTAAAGGAAATATTCAAAAGTTTTGATTTGTATTGCCTATATGCAAGGAGAGCTTAACATCTCTTCTACATATAGATTCATGATGAGTGTATCTTGTATTGAGGTGCTTGACAACTCTTCTTTATGTGGTACACATGTGTAGGGGGAGCTTCACATCTCCTCTTATACATTGCATAGTGTACGTTATGTGAATTAGGGCTTGTCATCCCTCTTTCATGTAATGTATCTATGTTGGGAAGCTTCACATATTCCTCTTCATGAATGTATATCGCATATACCATTTATTGATCTATGTTCACTTTCAATTGGTATCAAGATGCTATCTTTGACATATATTTAAATTGATATCTTAATTGATTGTAACCCCTTATGATATTCTTTTTGTTTTAGACAAAAAGGGTGAGAACATTTTTTATTATTTTTGACCCTCTTGGATGATTCTTTGTTTCGAACAAAAAGGGGGAGAAAAATTTATTGTTTTGCTTTAACCCCTTTATTGATGATTGACAAAAAGAGGGAGAAAGATGTTGAGTTTTACATATGCATATTTATGTGTTGCATATATTAAGTTTAATTGGTATCTAGAACATGTTTTGTTTTTGTAAATTTCATTTGGTATAAGAACATGTTTTATTATTTTATGCATATCTATGCATGTTTCGTGTTTAATATTCATTGCATATTATGTTTATTTGCTATGTATGAGTTAAGGGGGAGCTTCTTTGAAGCTTAACTTTAATCCATGCATATATAATCCATGAGTTTTGTTATCATAAAAAAGGGGGAGATTGTTGGCTCAGAGGCCTTCCACTCAAGTTTTGATGATGATTAACTCATGTAGTTATGTTTACTAATAATCTTGTGATTTTAGTTTCAGATCATTTAGCAAGATATTAGTTGGTGTTGCTTCAACAAGATGAGTTTTGAAGCCTTCACATGGTGATTCCAGAGCCCGAGCATCAAGATCATACCTTGCACTCGTCGGAGTCTCGCTCGTGGATCATGTTTTGGATCGGGTTGATTTGAAGATGGAAGATCATCAAGAAGACTTAGGTATCCTAGTTTTAGTTTAGTGTGTTTAGATCCATTTGTAAAGATTAGATAATTGATATGCTCAAGTTCACAACACACACAAGTTTTATATTTTGGATTTGGTTTTCATGAATAGATTGATCAAAACAAGTTTACTTTATTTTTATGTATATTAGATGTGCTCTATATACATACATGCTTACATGACTTATACAAACTTAGTTTGACATACCTATTCATGTAGTTTTATGTTTTGGTATTTTTAACATAACATATTTTGGAATTAAAGACAAAAACTATGATATATATTTGTTTCTTGTATATTGGACTTATGTCCATATGCAACATGCCTAAAAGTGTTTAAATATCATGTTTTGTATTTCAATAAGTTTTAGGAAAAATCAGTTTTCCTATTGAAAAATACATGTTTGATAAAATACAAGTTTTGGTTTTTGGTAAAATTTTCAAAACACAAAAATAGTTTGAATTGCTTGATATTTGAGTTGAACTTTTTATCACATGTCTATATATCAATGCAAAATGTTAAAACTATTTTTACAAGAATTTTTAGATATATTTTAACATGTTTTTCTGACCCAGTTTCTGACCCAGAACTGTGCTGACAGGCTAGATCGGTCGACCGCAAGGTCGACCGAGCCAGGATCCGGTCGACTGGGCGGTCGACCGACGTGCACAGACCTGTGCACGTCTGCTGGCACAGTGGGCCGGTCGACCAGTCGGTCGGCCGGACCAGAGAGCTTTGCTCTCTGTATCTGGGGGGTCGACCGGGCGGTCGACCGGGCTGCTCCAACGGTCATATTTATGACCGTTGGCGGCCAGCCTGTCAGGCTGACAGATCAGCTTAACGGCTATATTTTGGAGAGGCCTATAAATACCCCATTTCTTGGGGGTTTTAACTAAGATTTTTAGAGCCAAAATTTTCAGACTTTCTCTACTGTTTAAATAAGTTTTCAAAAGAGTTTAAGTGCCAAAAAGATTCATCTATTTGTTTTTAAAGTGTTTTGTTTTATTTCAAAGAAATTAGGTTTTTGGGAATTAGTTTTGATCTAAAATTTCTATATCTATTTTGGTGTTTTCCCAAGAGAATTTCTTTGATTAAAATACTTTGTTTTCCACACTTGAGCTTATCTTCTATCCTATTCTATTAGGATCATTTGTTTTGTGGAAAAAGAGATTGTTTGAGGTTGTTGTAGCCTCCAAGATTGTAAACCCTCATTTGTTGGTTACTCCCTCTTTGGTAGAGGTTGAAGTTGTTGATTTGGTTGGTGTTTGCTCCCTCTTTGGTAGAGGTTGAGTTATTGTTTGCTCCCTCTTTGGTAGAGGTGGAGATTGTTATTTACTCCCTCTTGTGAGAGGTGGAGTTTGGTTTGTATCCCTCTTCGGTAGAGGTGATTGTGATTGTTTGGCTACGGGCCTACCCCTCGGTTGTGAGGTGGTGTTTGAGAGAGGAGTTCGGTACTCCCGGTTGTACAAATCCTCCTCGATGGAGGTTCCCTCGGTGGGAGTCCTCGGTGGACAAGATAGTGGATTAGAAATCCTTCTCGGTGAAGGAGGGGACGTAGAGCTAGGGGCTCGAACCTCGAAACATATCATTGTGTTTGCGTTTGATCCATTGCCTCTAAACCCTCTCTCTCTTTTATTTGTGCAAAGCATCATTCATTCATTCATATCTTATTGCTTGCATTTGTGCCTTGCATTACATATTGTTCATCTTTATATGCTTGGCTTGCTTGTGTGTGCCTTACTTATACTTAATCACAAGAGCTTCATATAGCATCTCAACCCTTATCTAGGGGAATCAAGAGGAGTTAGTTCAGAGCCCTTCACGGGGAATTCGGCTACACTTGTTGGTTGTATTAAGTGTGTTGCAAAATAGTTTTTAGCTTCTGCATTTAGTTTCTAGATTAGCACTATCACCTATTCACCCCCCCTCTAGGTGATTTCAGAATCTTCCTTAGTGAATTTATCGTCGTCTGAGACATAGTGGACTACGCTTGGAACTAGCCTCTTTTATCAGATATTGATAGAATACACACACAGTAAGTCTCCATCTATTGAGCGAGCGGTTGAGCGTTAAAGGCCATGCTCACAATAACCGACTCATGAGAGTTTCTAGGGTCAGTCCTGCCCCTCAACCGCAGCCATCACGGTTCCTCTCACATAGGTAAGTCCTCCAAGGGTACTACAACTGGATAGTATACCCTCCACACTACATGCTTTGGTCTTATTAAGAGTTAAACTCATCCTTACTTAGCTGTATCATAAGAGCATCTCACCATAGAGAAGGGGTAGTGGTTACAATGCTACATATAGGATATAAATATTCGGGTTCATGCTCCACACGAGTTTCACCATTCCAGCTTATTACTACCACATTGAACCTCTTTCATGAAACCAGCTCCCAATCAAGTAGGTTGGGTTCCCGCTGTCGGTGAACTCTACTATGGGCTTAACCCCATCTCCCTTAATGAAATTAGAACTATACTCCTAGAAAGACCCTTAACCAGAATGACTTTATGTTTTTAGGGTCAGAAAAATGGCTTAACAGCATTTTATTTTCAAGTGGTGATCATTAGAGATTTAACCCTTCGTGACTATATTATTATTACTCTTGACATCTTTTATTAGACCTATAAAGTTTTTGGGTAATTGTCAGAGTCTCCCCCCATTTGGAATTATAAGGTAGTTATAAAGTTCTCCTTGTAACCTTAGTTTCAAAACGAACAAATTATACCATAATGATTTATAATAAAGCATATATATTGTATTTGACTATTCAAATATTTAAGGTATATATGTCAATATTTATATGCTAAAGAATAGTCAAGAAATTTATGTTTGTCAAATGTCATAGAATGCACAATTAGAGTAAAGTTTAAGAATTAACTGTAATTCAGATATATCTGAAAAAATAGTTTAAGTATATACTTAATCAAAACATTAAGAACTATACATGTACTAGAGGAAAATATTTATTATCCATTCTATTCACTTTATTAAGATTGATGATGTCACAGATGAGATTTGATATCTTATAAGATGGCTGCAAATTGGTTCATTACCAGATAGCAAAGCATCCTAATTTGCCTTACCATTTATATTATTAATAGTATTCGAATTTTCATCTTAAGCAAATCACTATTGTCTTAAATTAGTAATTAGGATATAAAATATAATTTTTCTTTATATATGCAACATGTTTATGCTTTCATAAATAATACATGCATATAATGTATGCAATATATATCTTTAGTTTTGAAAATATATTATATTTAAAATCTTCAAAGAAATTTTAAATGATTTTAAAAAAATTTCATAATTTAATTAACAATGAAAATTATAATATTCTTTTAAAAAATAAGCTCTTTTAAAGAAATGTTTGAAGTGCATAATTATGTAAAATATAGTAATCATTCAATATATTTATTATAAAATGATGCACTTATAATTTTAATATATACACACACAAAATTTCATGAATAAAAAATTAAAAGTTTAATATTTTCTGCAACTATAAGAATATTCTCATAGTTAAATCATGAAAACACTTAAGCATGAGGTGTATAAAATTTTTTAGTTTAAAAATATATTTTTAAGAAGTATAATAAGTAATATCAACATATGACATTTTTTTATTTAATATAGTTTCAATAATAAATATCTCATTGAATAAAAGCTAGTAGTGAAATAAGAAAATATTTTTACTTATAAGGTAATTTTGAGAAAATTTATTTCATTACTCTAGATATTAAAATATATAAATTTTAAATTTTAAGAAATGTAATAAGAATCCGATTTAAAATTTCTAATCAAGAATCTCGACCAATTCTTGACAATTTAAACTATATTTGAAAATATCAAAATAGATATTTAATTTATCTTTAAACTTAGTTGGAGAAAAATTATAGTTTGTAAAGTCAAATTGAAACCTGATTTCTAAAAAGTCTAAATAGGGCCAAATTTAAACTTGATAATTATAAATTAAGGGTAATGTCTAAAATAATAATGAGATTAGGAGGTAGTCTCTTCATCTCAATTATAATACTAAATTATAGAAAATTATTCATTTAGGCAATCTAGCTTTATTAGATCCCAATTGAAGTTAGATGAGGAACAAAATCGCACATGGCTATTCATCATCCTGTACATGGCTAGAATTCTAATTCTAATTAATTTATCATGGTCCAATTATTATTTACATCAGATTCAAATATGAAAGATTGTTAAAGCTCGAACCAACCATAATTTGTAATCATGACTAATTCTAGATAGTTCAAGTATGTCCAAATGGTGATAAAATTAGGGTTATAACCTAAATAATATCACTTCTAAAGTTATGATGAATAAAGGCTGATGATATATTTAATAAAAAATTTTAGAATTATTGGGTTAGTTAAAACCTCAATTTTATCAGTCTAATTGGCCAGGTGGAAGATTTTTCGCTCTTGGCGTTTCTTAATTATAGAACCACGTTGAGTACCCTTCCTTTGTTAAACACCAATATATGAATTTTTGAGGAAATGATTTACCCTTTAATTTATTATCTTATTGATCTAAAGATACTCAAAAGCTTGTGCCTATTTCAACTTCATTAAGAGTGTACAAATAATATTGTCGTACTCTAAATTTGTTAAAATGATAGAAAGATTTCCACCATATTTTCTGTATTCATAATATTAAAATGTCAGAATATAAGTTTATGTTGGTAGCTTTTAAATTAGGGTATGCAAAAGAAAAAGGATGTAGGGGATCTTAGTTTCAATTTGTAAAACAATATAATCTAGTTGCTTTTATTTGTTGAAGAAAAAAAATTGATTACCAGTCTCTGGTTAGAGATTATTTCTATTGTTGAAGAAACTAAAGGACGAGGTTTTAACTGGAAAAAAAAAGGATTATCATGATAGGAGGGAATCACCCTCAAGACAGACAAGCAAGATACTGTTGTGCGTAGATCAACAAACTCTTTGAGAAACTCTTAAGCCACAGATGCAATAGAGGAGAACTACCAACAATAAGAACAATAAAAATAATGGAAGAAAATCAAACAGAAGATTTAACGAGGTTCGACCAATTTTGCCTATGTCCTCGGGGTAAGGAAGAGAGATTTCTTTATTGATTCAATAATCAATACAATTGCAAGCATTATTTATGAAGAGGATTCTTTCCTCTATTTATACCCAAGGAACCCTAGAAGATTCAGATTCTTATTGGACTCGTTTTCAATTCAGAACATTTTTCGAATTCAGCCCAGATCCGTCTGTTGGCCGACCGACCGGTCGACCGACCCAAGTCCCGATCGACTCTGCCGGTCGACCGTGCCCAACCGAGAGTTAGGCCATGTCAGTCGGTCGACCGGGGAGGTCAACCGGCTCCTTCTGCGGTTGACCGAGCGGTCGATCGCGATGGCCTGTGCATGTTGGTGCACACGGTCGACTGCCCGGTCGACCGGTGTCTGCTGCTGCTGTTTCTTCTTTGCCTTGGCTTCCTTGTGTCGATTTTCTCTCTCTTCCTACAATTCTCTAACTGGTGAAGATTTCTTAAATCTGAGCCGAACTTCCAACATAGGATTTGTCGACTCAAAAGTGGCTGTACCAGTGTGGTTGCCTACGTGCCCTGCCCGAGGGATCAAGCCATCCGTAGTTCATCTAAAGGAGCTTCAACAAGCTCAGTCAACATGAAGGATATGGAGCAATGTTTTACAATGTGTAAACTTTACTCCTGACGCCACCTTGGTAAGCATATCGGCGGGATTCTACGTTGTGTGAATCTTCAGTAACTCAATATCACCATCATCTAGAATCTCCCGAACAAAGTGGAACCTGACATCGATGTGCTTCGTCCGTGCATGATACCCTGGTTCTTGGCTAAATAAATAGCACTCGTACTATCACAATTGATCTTTAGTAGATACTGATCAATCCCCAAGTCATCAAGTAATCCTTGAAGCCAAATTACCTCCTTTATAGCCTCCATCATGGCCATGTACTCGGCCTTTGTAGTAGACAATGCAACAGTAGATTGTAGAATAGAGTGCCAACTAACCGGTGCTTGAGATAATATAAATACATACCTCGTTGTGGACCGGCGTTTTTCGATGCCACCAGCATAATCGGAATCAATATATCTGATACAGTCATGCTTCCCTGTGGAATCCTTCTCAAATACCAAACCAACATCTATGGTACCTTTAATGTACCGTAGAATCCACTTCACTGCCTCCCAATGATTCTGTCCAGGATTATGCATATACCTACTGACCATGGAGACAGCTTGTGACAAATCTGGTCGTGTACACACCATAGCATACATCAGACTACCAACTGCGCTAGCATATAGGATGCGAGTCATGTACTCACGTTTTTCAACAGTCTTTGGAGACATAGTGACAGATAACTTAAAATGAGGAGCTAATGGTGTACTTACAGATTTCATACCCTTGTCGATGTTGAACCTCTGAGGTACCTTTTTCAAATACCCCTTCTGTGTCAAGCTTACATTGCCACTCTTTCGGTCTCGTGTGATTTTCATGCCTAGCACCTTTTTGCTTCACTAAGATCCTTCATCTCAAACTTAGAAGATAAGTCTCTTTTCAGTGTATCAATTGCAGATCAAGACTTTGAAGTAATAAGCATATCATCTACATATAATAGTAAATAGATATACTCTCCTTTAGGTAGCTTGTTTAATACACACATTGGTCATAATGGCTACGTGTGTACCTCTTTCCTCTGATGGAGCTGTCGAAACGCTTATACCATTGTCTAGGAGACTGTTTTAACCCATACAGCGATTTCTACAGCTTGCACACCATGTCTTCTTTTCCCACAGTCTTGAACCCTATCGGCTGAGACATATAGATCTTCTCATCCAGATCGCCATAGAGAAAGGCGGTCTTTACATCGAGTTGATCAAGGTCCAACTCGTACTGTGCTACTAGAGCCAATAAGATGCGAATTGAAGAATGCTTTACAATAGGAGAAAATACCTCGTTGTAGTCAATTCCTTCTCTTTGTGCATAGCCTTTTACTACCAATCTGACTTCGTAGCGCACCATATCTTCTTTAAGAGATCCCTGTTCTTTGCGTACACCCACTTACAGCCAATTGCTTCTTTCCTTTGAGCAACCTGTGAGTTCCCAAGTGTCATTTTTGTATAGGGACTTCATCTCTTCTTCCATGGCATCTTTTCACATCTTCGACTTTGAACTGATTTCAGCTTCTCTGTAGGTGGACGGGATAGCCTCTTCAACGACGGAAGAGCATAAGCAATCTGTAATGAGCCAACCTGGTTTACGCGTGTTTCTCCTTGGTCTTCTAACTGCACTAGAATCAGGAACATCACTCATGATCTGTTCTTGATCCTCATCAACATCAGCATCTACTTCTGCTACTTGATCATTACCTTGTGTCACCCTAGGCATGATCCTCAAAGATGTTAAACTTTCTAGAGATAGTGAATTAGCATCGTTCTCCACCTGCTGCGATACTTCTTTGGTCTTGATAATCTCCACCTACTGAGAGATCTTAGGCTTCAACATTGAAGTCTCATCAAATGTGACATCTCTGCTGAAAATTAACTTTCTGTCCATAGAATCCCACATCTTGAATCCTTTGATTCCCTTCTTGAAGCAGATGAACAAGCCCTTCTTTGCTCTTGGGTCTAGCTTATCTTCTTTAACATGATAATAGGCTAGATAACCAAATACCCTTAGCAAATCATAATCAGAAGCAGTTTTTTCTGACCAAACATCTAGAGGAGTTTTCCTCCTTTCACAGACGAAGGCAACCTGTTAACAAGATAGCAAGCGTATGCTAAAGCCTCAGCCCAGAAATTCTTCGATAAACTGGCATTAGATAACATACAAGGACCTTCTCTAGCAAAGTCCTGTTCATCCTTTCTGCTACCCCATTCTGTTGCGGTATTTCCTTTACTGTGAAGTGCCTTTCTATGCCCTCATCAAGACATAGCTTAAGGAAAGGATCTGACTTATATTCCCTTCCATTATTTGAACGGAGGACCTTGATTTTCCTTCCCGTACTTCTCTCCAAATTCTTCTTCTATTTCACAAATAATTCTAAAACTTCCCTTTGTGCTTCATGGTATATACCCAACATCGCATAAAATAATCATCAATGAAAGTCACAAAGTAGTGGTTACCTCTAATTGATGCAATCTTGGTAGGTCCCAAACATCAGTGTGAACATAATCCAGAATCCCCTTGGTGCAATGAGTTGCTATGCCGAATTTCATCTTGGTCTTCTTTCCGATGATGCAATGTTCACAAAATTTCAGCTTGCAGGTTCTGGCACCTTTCAATAATCCTTGTCTTGCAAGAGCTTGTAAAGACTTTTCACCTGTGTGTCCCAGCCTCATATGTCATAGCCTGGTTGAGTCTTCATCTGAATCAGTAGAAGTAGCCACTTGCCCTGTAACAGTACTATCCTTCAAGTAGTAAAGATTGTTCTGGCGAACGGCCTTCAGCACCACCATCGAGCCTTTGATCATCTTGAGGACTCCATCCTTTATTAATACCATAAGACCCAATGTCTCCAAAGCTCCAACAGAGATAATATTTCTCTTCAGTTGAGGTACATACCTCACTTCCTTCAGTTCTCGTATCATCCCATCGAACATCTTGATCTGGATTATTCCTACACTTTTCATGGCACATGGATGATCGTCACCCATAACAACTGAACATCCCTCTAGATTCTCAAAATTAGAAAACCAATCCCTATTTGGGTACACATGGTATGTAGCACCAGTATCCAATATCCACTCATTTTCTCCTAAGTAGCCAATGATAGGAGTAGTGACAGAGAACGAGAATACCGATGAGTCCGAGTCTGATCCACCTGCCTGTGAGGTACTGACATGAGTACTGACCACTTTTGCAAAGTTTGCCTCAGTCTTTGACTCCTTCTTCTTCCCTTTGACTTTTAGACAGTCAACTTTTCAGTGCCCTAATTCTTTACAGAAGGCGTACTGGTTCTTCTTTAGATCTCTATAACCTGGCCTGGACTTCGATCTCCCTCGATCACCTTTGTCCTTCTTGTATGAACCTCTGCCTCTTACTGCTAATGACTCTGCTGATGTGCTTGCCTGAGAAGACTGTCTTTCTTTTCTCCTCGTCTCATAATCAACCAGAGCAGACGACACTTCATGATAGTTAAGGGATTATCTACCATTTATATGAAAGTTAAAGTAAAAGTCTCATACTCCTCTGTAGGAAGAGAGTTCAAAAGAATTACTGCTTTATCTTCTTCATTTACCTTCACATCCACATTAACTAAATCCGTAAGAAGCTTTATGTAGCGATTTAAGTGTTCATTGACGGAGCATCCTTTCTTCATCTGAAAATAATACAGCTTACTTTTCAGCTGTAGTCTAGATTCAATGCTTTTAGTCGGATACTTTCTCTCTAGGATCTCCCACAACTGCCTCACAGATATTTCGTGTAACACAAGGTATTCTTGTGTCAGACACGACCTGATTAAGCCACATGCTGATCGGTTCATCTTATCCCAATCTTCTTCTGTGGTTGTGTTTCGCTTCTTCTCCAATCGTAGAGTGTCTTCGAGATTTGATGCCATCAGTGCATCCATCACCTCGCACCTCCCCATACCAAAGTTGTTCGTACCATTAAATTTACCACATCAATCCTCAGATGCGGATTCATGGTTCTCACCGATGTGTTAGCCCAGAGAACTTTCACTGTAGTTTTGATGATGATTAACTCATGTAATTATGTTTACTAATAATCTTGTGATGTTTAGTTTCAGATCCTTAATCAAGATATTAGTTGGTGATTAGCTTCAACTAAGGAGTTTTGAAGCCTTTCCAAACCGTGATCATGATATGCTCAACAAAGGAGTATTTGGATCGAGTCGACTTGAAGACGGAGTTCGTCAAGAAGACTTCGGTACCCTAATTTAGTTTATGTTTTAGATCCATTTGTAAAGATTAGATAGTGTGATATGCTCAAGTTCACAACACACACACGTTTTATGTTTTGGATATTGGTTTTCGGTTTTTGTTTAACCGATATTGGTCTTCATGAATAGATATTATATCAAAACAAGTTACTTAGTTTTATGTATATTAGAATTGTTCTATATACATGTATGCTTCATGGACTTAAACAAACTTAGTTTTGATATGCCTATTCATGTGTTTTAGGTTTTGTGTTTTAACAAAACTTATTTTCGGATTTATTGTCAAAAACATGGATATATATATGTTTCTTGTATATTGGATTTCTATCCATATGCAACATGCTTCAAAGTGTTTAGGTATCATGTTTTTTGTATTTGGATGAGTTTTAGACAAAGCGTATTTTCAATTCAAAAAATCCAAGTTTGAAAAATACGGTTTTTGGTTTTCGGCAAAATTTATAAGTCACAAAAATGGTTCAAAAAGTTTGAAATATGTGTTGAAATTTTTCACACATGTTTTTATATCAAATATAATGTTAGAAACTATTTTGTGGATTTTTAGAGTTTTTATTGGATTTTACAGGTTAATAAAAACCAAGTTTTCAAGTCTTGAAATCCCTGTTGTGGCTTCTACCGGTCGACCGGACCGGTCGACCGAGCTAGGAGTTGGTCGACCGAGTCGGTCGACTGACGTGCACAGAACGTGCACGCCTGTTTGGCTGGAGGGCCGGTCGACCGACCCGGTCGACCGCCAGAGAGCTTCTGCTTTCTGGAAAGCCCAGGTCGACCGGGCCGGTCGACCGGCAGAGAGCTCTGCTCTCTGTTCCAGGCTGCGGTCGACCGAGCCGGTCGACCGAAGCTCCAACGGTCACTTTTTTGACCGTTGGCGGTCGACCGGGCCGGTCGACCGCCAGCCGCCAGAGCTGAAATTCAGCCCAACGGCTGGTTTTTGTTGGAGGCTATTTATACCCCATTTGTATGAGATTTTCTCTAAGATTTCAAGAGCCAAAATTCTCCTATCCTTCTAGTGTTTTTACAAGCTTTCAAAAGTGTTTTAAAGTTTAAAGATTTCATCTTTATTGTTTGTTTTCAAGGATTTGGAAAAATCAAAGAAAAATAGGATTTTGGGATATTGTTTTAGATCGTCATTTCTATCATTTTCAAGAAGTTTCCCAAGTAGTTTTTCTTTGATATTTGATTTCCAAAACGCCTTGATTTCCACACTTGAGCTATCATTCTATCCTATTCTATAGGATCATTTATTTGCGGGAAAATTGGTTTGTGGTTGAAATATACCACCAAGTTGTAAACCCTTTGCTTTGTGATATCCCTCTTTGGTAGAGGTTGATTTGAGTTGTGGTTAGCTCCCTCCTTGGTAGAGGTTGAGATTGTGGTGTACTCCCTCTAGTGTGAGGTGGAGTGGGTTTGTGTAGCCTCGGTGGAGGTTGTATTGGTTTGTTTGGTGGAGTTCGGTATTTCGGTCTTCGGTAGACCATTTGTATTGCCTCGGTGGAGGTTGAATTAGTTGAGAGAGGAGTTCAGTACTCCTAGTGGATTGGAAATCCTTCTCGGTGAAGGCAGGGACGTAGAGCTCGGTGCTCGAACCTCGAAACACATCTTATTGTTTGCGTTTGATCATTTGACTCTCAACTCTCTCTATTTATTTGTGCATTGATTCATATTGCCATATCATTTAAATGCTTGTGTGTTTGTGTGCCTCACTTGTGCTTAACCACGAGAGCTTCATATAGCACCTCAACTCTTATTCAGAGGAATCAAGAGGAGTTAGTCCAGAGCCCTTCACGGGGAATTCGGCTACACTCGTTAGTTGCACTAAGTGTAATTGCAATTAGTTTTAATTTTCACATTTAGTTCCATAGATTAGCGGTACACCTATTCACCCCCCTCTAGGTGTACTTACAATTGGTATCAGAGCCTACGCTCCTGATATTTGGTTTAACCACCTAGGAGTGTGATCTTGGTTTGCTAATCTATCACTTGCATTTGCACGTATATTGTTTGCACACACTCATGGATTGCTTGTCACCTCCCATGTTTGATGTTTCCAACATTGACATGTGAAAATTTAGGATGTCCATGTATTTGAAATTCCTAAGCTTGCATGTTTTCCTTGCCGCTACCAAGAAATGCTATCTTGGTAATCACAATCATATAGGGGCCAATGCACTTGCCCTTGAGGCTATTAGAAGCACACTTAACAAAGATTATCTTATGCTTGTTTCAAACTATGATTCCACTTTTTCAGTGTAAAACAAGTTGACTTCCTCCGAGCTACAAACGCCCAACATCATGGAGGATGAATCTAGTGGAGAATCCGACGATGCATGCTACATGGTCCAAGGAAATGACTCTCTTGAGGTATATTTGGAATCTCAATTAGATTGTGATGATGCTAGTTCTTCTAGTAATGAGCATGTTGATCTTAATACTCTAAATGAAGAACTTTCTATTGTTTGTGAAAAATTGATAGAAAAATATAATCTTTTGAAAAAGAAGAGTTTTGAACTAAAAGAAGAAAATAAGGTTTTATGTTCAAGACTTGATTTGGTTTTGCAAGATAAAGTAGAGATTTCTAATGAAAGGGATCCATTGAAATCTAGACTTGATCTTGTCTTAAAGGAAAATGAATTTTTAAAATCTAGAAATGATTGTAATGATATTTTGAAGAAAAATGAAAAATTGTCTTCAAAAGTTAATTTTGTTTTAAAAGAAAATGATTCTTTAAAAATGAAAATTGCATCTATTTTCAAGGATTTAGAAGTTTGTTTAAAGAAAAATGAATCTTTGCAAAATGATTTGTCTACACATGTTTGCCATGCTAGTGTAGTTTTACCATCTAGCTCACCTATTGCATGCTCCACTTCTTTTATGATTGAAAATGATATAAAATTGATAAAGAAGAATATGGATTGTTTGGGCTCCACTTTGAGCCATTGCGCCAAGAACCATACACGCTTGGAATCCATATTTCGCAAGAAATAAGTTCCTATTATGCATGCACACCCTCCACTGCATACACATGCTCCTCACGGTCACATCCATCACACTTTGTATGCTCATGTGTACGCTTGTACACATTGTGGACGAAAGGGCCACCTTGCTAAATTTTGCTATGATCGTATACATAATGTAAATTTAGCAAATAAATTTGTTTGGGTTAGAAAAGGTACTAACCCCCATGGACCCAAAAGAGTATGGGTACCAAAGATCACCCCTATTGTATTTGATATAGGTGTGGGCTCTCGCATGACGTGAGAGTTATGGTGCCTTGAGGTGGATGCGTTCCGAGCTTAAAGATTACTATTTGGATGCATCACTTTCAAGGGATGTTTTGGTGGGAAGACCACCTTGGTTTGGAGAATTAGAGAGGTGCCTTCATTGGTTTTGGTATCGATCTCTAACTCCCATTTATGTTTGCATGCTTTTCATGTCTTTATTTCATAACATGTCTTGTTTTATTATTCATTATGCTTATGCCATGTTTATTAGATTAGTGATATACATGTTTAGTTATTTGAGACACCCATGTTTAATATGGACTTATATCTTTGTGTTCTCACTTTGTTTTAAACTAATATGTATATCCTAAATCTAATGCATATGCATATACATAATGATCATATATATGTTTATGATTTTTGTTTTTGATGCTTCATGTTTTGATGTTTTATTATATTAAATGTCATGATTATTAGATCATTGACATGCGTATATAGCATTTGAGATCACCCATGTCTATATGGACCCATATATTGTGTTCTCACCTTTGTTTAGCTGTTATGCATATCATAGTTCTAATAGCATGTGGATTTACGTAATGATTGTTTTTCATGCTTATCATGTTGATTTATGTCTCGTTTCATACTTCAAATTTTGAATATATGTTTAAATGTTAGTTTTTCATTAAGACTAGGATATATACTTGTACATATAGTGGGCCACAAATAGATCAATATATGTTTATTCTTGAATGCTTATTTGTAACCATTAGATGTGCTAGTATAGTCTAGTTTTGATGATACATGCATTTTAACTTGTATTCCCCATTTTGGACATGTTTTTATGATCATGTGTTTTCACTTCATGTATCTGTCTATCTTGTCCAAACTATTATTATACATATACATCTTTTGAGCCACATGCCTTCATGCATATACATTTGTGGACTCGTTGTGTTTGGATATGTATATATACTTTGGTTTGTATAAGACATACATATGCCTTGAAGATTTAATCGTTTTGATGATTTTCATATTTTTAAGGAATTTTGAGCTTTATTGCCTAATTCATGATTATGTGATTCACATTACACTTGTGCACTTACTTCATTTAAATGTTTCTCATGATTGTGTTTTCATGAGTATGATATGGGCTTTATGGACTTTGAGTGTTTAGTGACCATGTGATTTACATGTTTTTCATGAAATATAATTTTGTTTTATTCCTTACTTGAAGGATTTCGTACTAATTTTCAAGATTTTCCATTTAACTAGTTGCGGTATTCTTCGTTATGATAGAGTTTTCAAACATACTATATTTTTCAAACCTATTTTGAAAACTCCTACCTTCCAAGGGTGGTTGGTTGGGAGACCATGCCTTGTATGCTCTTTATTGAAAATCATTTTAAACTTGTGCATGAAATGGGTGGAAAAGTATTATGAGATATACACTTGATCTTATTAGTATTTCAATTGGTATCATTGGATCTTTTCAATTGATATCAATATTGACATTTTATGAGATATACACTTGATCTTATTATGAGATATACACTTGAAGCCTTTCCAAACCGTGATCATGATATGCTCAACAAAGGAGTATTTGGACCGAGTCGACTTGAAGACGGAGTTCGTCAAGAAGACTTCGGTACCCTAGTTTAGTTTATGAGTTAGATCCATTTGTAAAGATTAGATAGTGTGATATGCTTAAGTTCACAACACACACACGTTTTATATTTTGGATATTGGTTTTCGGTTTTTGTTTTAACCGATATTGGTCTTCATGAATAGATATTATATCAAAACAAGTTTACTTGGTTTTATGTATATTAGAATTGTTCTATATACAAGTATGCTTCATAGACTTAGACAAACTTAGTTTTGATATGCCTATTCATGTGTTTTTAGGTTTTGTGTTTTAACAAAACTTATTTTCGGATTTATTGTCAAAAACATGGATATATATATGTTTCTTGTATATTGGATTTCTATCCATATGCAACATGCTTCAAAGTGTATCATGTTTTTGTATTTGGATGAGTTTTGGACAAAGCGTATTTTCAATTCAAAAATTCAAGTTTGAAAAATACGGTTTTTGGTTTTCGGCAAAATTTATAAGTCACAAAAATGGTTCAAAAAGTTTGAAATATGTGTTGAAATTTTCACACATGTTTGTATATCAAATATAATGTTAGAAACTATTTTTGTGGATTTTTAGAGTTTTTATGGGATTTTACAGGTTAATAAAAATCAAGTTTTCAAGTCCTGAAATCCCTGTTATGGTTTCTACCGGTCGACCGAGCTAGGAGTCGGTCGACCGAGTCGGTCGACCGACGTGCACAGAACGTGCACGTCTGTTTGGCTGGAGGGCCGATCGACCGACCCGGTCGACCGCCAGAGAGCTTCTGCTCAATGGAAATCCCCGGTCGACCGGCAGAGAGCTCTGCTCTCTGTTCTAGGCTGCGGTCGACCGAGCCGGTCGACCGAAGCTCCAACGGTCACTTTTTTGACCGTTGGCGGTCGACCGGGCCGGTCGACCGCCAGCCACCAGAGCTGAAATTCAGCCAACGGCTAGTTTTTATTGGAGGCTATTTATACCCCATTTGTATGGGATTTTCTCTAAGATTTCAAGAGCCAAAATTCTCCTATCCTTCTAGTGTTTTTACAAGCTTTCAAAAGTGTTTTAAAGCTTAAAGATTTCATCTTTATTGTTTGTTTTCAAGGGTTTGGAAAAATCAAAGAAAAATAGGATTTTGGGATATTGTTTTAGATCGTCATTTCTATCATTTTCAAAAAGTTTCCCAAGTAGTTTTTCTTTGATATTTGATTTCCAAAACACCTTGATTTCCACACTTGAGCTATCATTCTATCTTATTCTATAGGATCATTTATTTGTGGGAAAATTGGTTTGTGTTGAGATATACCACCAAGTTGTAAACCCTTTGCTTTGTGATATCCCTCTTTGGTTGAGGTTGATTTGGGTTGTGGTTAGCTCCCTCCTTAGTAGAGGTTGAGATTGTGGTGTACTCCCTCTAGTGTGAGGTGGAGTTGGGTTTGTGTAGCCACGGTGGAGGTTATATTGGTTGGTTTGGTGGAGTTCGGTACTTCGATCTTCGGTAAACCATTTGTTTTGCCTCGGTGGAGGTTGAATTGGTTGAGAGAGGAGTTCGGTACTCCTAGTGGATTGGAAATCTTTCTCGGTGAAGGCGGGGACGTAGAGCTCGGTGCTCGAACCTCGAAACACATCTTATTGTTTGCGTTTGATCAGTTGACTCTCAACTCTCTATTTATTTGTGCATTGATTCATATTGCCATATCATTTAAATGCTTGTGTATTTGTGTGCCTCACTTGTGCTTAACCACGAGAGCTTCATATAGCACCTCAACTCTTATTCAGAGGAATCAAGAGGAGTTAGTCCAGAGCCCTTCACGGGGAATTCGGCTACACTCGTTAGTTGCACTAAGTGTAGTTGCAATTAGTTTTTAATTTCCGCATTTAGTTTCATAGATTAGCGGTACACCTATTCACCCCCTTCTAGGTGTACTTACACGATGTACTTTCTTCAGCTATCTCTTTGACTAGATCCTCAAAGCAATGCAGAAACAAACGGAGTTAGATAAAACAAATTTGATAAAGATGGAATCTTTACCTCCTCGCAAAACCCTAGAAGAGTTTCTGAACAAATCTACTCCTCGAATTGACTCCTTGAGCACTCACACGCTGTTTTTGAGATCGACACACGATCCCATAAACAGTTCCAATACAGATCTGAGATCGACACACGATCTCCGCCAATCAGCAATTGATGCCCTTGAAATCACCAGATGATCCCACGAAAAACCTGGGATGCTCTGATACCACTTGTTGTGCGCAGATTAACAAACTCTTTGAGAAACCCTAAAGCCACAGATGCAATAGAGGAGAACTACCAACAGCAAGAACAATAAAAACAATAGAAGAAAACCAAACACAAGATTTAACGAGGTTCGGCCAATTTTGCCTACGTCTTCGGGGCAAGGAAGAGAGATTTCTTTATTGATTCAATAATCAATACAATTACAAGCATTATCTATGAAGATGATTCTTTCCTTTATTTATACCCAAGGAGCCCTAGAAGAATCAGATTCCTTATTCGACTCGTTTCCAATTCAGAATACTTTTCGAATTCATCCCAGATCTGTCTGTCGGTCGACCGACCCAAGTCCTGGTCGATGTGTCGGTCGACCGTGCCCAACCGCGAGTTAGGCCATGTCAGTCGGTCGACCGGGAGGTCAACCGGCTCCTTCTGCGGTCGACCGGGCGGTCGACCGTGATGGCCTGTGCATGTTGGTGCACACCGGTCGACCGCCCGATCGACCGGTGTCTGCTGCTGCTGTTTCTTCTTTCCTTGGCTTCCTCGTGTTGACTTCCTCGACTTCCTCTCTCTTCCTACAGATACTTTTAAAATTTAACTAGTTGTGCAAAATAGAACTAAATTATTCCAACCTCTACATAAAGATAAAAGCTATAACATTTTAACAATATCTATTCTCTGTTTTCCATTATGTTTGCAAAGGGGGAAAACTTACGAAAAAAAGATTGAGGAGCTAAATTACAAGTATTCTTAAAAAGATTACAAGTAGATCTCCTCAGAGATTCTGGAGAAGTGTGCCGATAGGAGTCTGGTCAGCGCGCGACCACTTTGTTCCTTTGACGATGCGAGCGATGAGATTCCCTTCTCGCCTGGTTCGGGGAATCAGAGAACAGAAGGTTGGTAGAACCCTCTTGATGCTTCTCAAAATCGCCTTCAATTAGGAATTCTTTCTCGCCTGGTTTCGGAGATTCCTTGAGAAGAAGGACGATGTTAGGGTATCAACACCCTGGATAGAGAAAGCAATTCTCTAAAAGATCTCTGAATTCAAGAGCGCACGGTGCGTTATGAAGAAGCCTCTACTTGTGGAGTCCTCCCGTATGCATGTGTGTCTGTCTCCTTGTACCCCTGGTGGGCTATTTATAGGGAGAGCAAGGGTATAATCGTCCCTTGAAGATATGGAAACAGATTGAATCAAATCTGTTTAAATCTGAAAAGTAGCCTTGCTGCGAGGCTAGGATAGCTTCTGCGGAGCTAGAATTGGCAGGCCGGTTGATCTGTTTTGATCCTTTTCATATTGTTGGGAGATTCTCCTTGATCCTCTTACTCGTTTCAAGAGAGTCAAGAGATAGCGGCAATCACCTGCCATATTTGAATCCTGATTGGATTTGATTTGTTTGAGTCCAATCTCATCAGGAGATTTGATTGGTCAAAGGTTGACCGTAGTAGATCAATAGCGGAGCTGCCCGCTTTGAAGCTCATAGCGGAGCTAAAGGCAATCCTTGGCGAAATCCGAAAAGAGGCTTTTTGGCGAAGCTGTCAATTAGCTTCCTGGCGAAGTTGGATGATGCTAGCCTCTCATTCGAGGCTATCTCCTTGGGCTAATGTAATGCTAAATGCTAGCATCTTAGACCTGCTGAGGTCTGTTTAGAAACGTCCCGGGCTCACTGTTCTGCTTGCTGGATCAGTGGAGTCCAAGCTGCTTCCTTGTCCCTTATAGGTGGATGAAAACTGGTCTTCAGCTCGTCTGCCACTTGTCTTTTGTAAATGTCAACAAGTTAGATATTTGTTCAGACCAATAGGAATCTTGTCTTTTTTAAGTGTCAACAAGACCCCCTTCAAAGTTTTCGAAAGTCTGCAATAGCCCAGACTTCGAAATACTTTGAACTGCTTTGATCGATGGTGTGTGAAATATGAACGTCGCCATGATGGTTGAGTTCAGCTTCGCCTTCAATCCTGCTTTGGGATAAATCTGCCGAAGAATTGCACTGAATCGTGACTCTGAGTAGCTTCGCGCACGGGTAGCTCCGCATCTGGGCTTCCGGGAATAAGTTCGCTTTGGAACTCCTGTTGCCTTTTCAAAGCCAACTGTCACGGGCTGATTTACGAGGAGGATCATTTCTCCTTTCGCGCCGTTCGAGGGAGATATTCTCCGGTCGTACCTTACCAAAGGAGGATGTTTCCCTTTTTCAAGGCGCTATAAGTGCCTTTTATGAGGGAGACGTTTTCTCCCTTTGCACGGTTCCAAGGGAAAACCGTCCCTTCCATCAAGGCGCAATAAATGCCTTGAATGCATTCGAGCTTCCACGCTTGAAGTGAGAGTGCTCAGGCCATGGGGCCTATAAATAGGACACTTGAGGTCCTCTGAAGAGAAATGGCCTACTTGTTTTCTCTTCTCTTGGTTGAGAGATATACTCAGATCTCTGAATTAGTGGGAAAGCCCATTCTGGTTCTTATCCGGCCAAGGACCAGTAAGTCTTGATCATTCAGAGACTTCACCGCTTTTAGGGAACTCATCTCCCTTGATTTGCTGCTTTAGGGATTGGCTGGCTTCCCTTGTTCTCCATCTTGCAATTGGCTGCTGCAGAGAAGGATCTCATCATAGCTTTCTGTGAAGCTATCATCTTGATTTGTTCACTACATGTTAAGTCCGCTACACAGGCAGGACTTGGGACTTGGTCTCTTCAAGAGTTGAGCCGGTCTTGCCACATTGGTGAATGTTGAGACTGTATCTCACAAGATCAGTCTGACTTTGCCATATAGGCGAGGATAGGACTTGGCGTTTGCTGAGCCAGCCCATTGGTTGCCGTGCAGGCGAGGCTTATCCTCTACTTTGACTGAAATTGGATTGCTTTGACCCAAAGAACCTGACTTAGCTCTTTTGTAGCTCTTCCTGTGCTTAGTTGCTAATCTGTTCCGTTTTGCCTTGCAGTGGGCTATGTTCACCAATCTTGTGACTTGATGGAAGGAACCATAAAATTGCCTTATGCTTCCCCAGTTGAAGCTTTACTTTTAAGCAGGAGGAACAATTCGGGGCAGCGGGTGCGTGTCCCAAAGGCCGTTGGCAGCCTCTTATCCGTGATGATTCGTTCTGAGGTGAGGTTGGCTGCCGCTTTTACCGGAGATGATCCGCTTCAAGATAGTGGGCGTCGCCTGTGGGATCGCCGGCACCATTACCGACTTTCAACTTTGGTGGCCTTTGGGGGCGATCCTCTTCGGGAAAGCGAGTATCGCGCCCGTTAGATCACTGGTATCACTGCCGATTCCCATTATACGTGATCTATCGTGTTGGCGGCGATAGGTTTTTATTGCCAGGCTTCAACAAAAATGGCCTGGCAAGGTTTGCCATTTTGTGGAGAAAAATGACCGTGTCCCTGTGACACCATCTGTTCATATGCGAAGGGTTACGACCTTTTGCCGGAGGAAGGCCTTTCCTGTCCCGTTGATTTGGTTTGAAAGCAGATAAAACCGCTTGTATGCCTCAAATGATCCTGTTGGGCAACTGGATGTATTGTATAAAACACAACTTTGATGTAATGTCAATGTACCCTTCCTGTTAAATCAATGAAAGTTCATCTTTCGATCATCTGATTTTTTGCTTGCTTTCACTGAGAGTCTGGCCATAGCTGGGCTAAACTGTGTGCGGAGCTAAGGACATAGTCCTTTCTTCGAATGATTTTCGCGAGACTGGCTTGTCCCGCGAGCAGCACCTTTTGGAGGGCTAAGGTAAGCCTCTCGGCTAAGCCCTTGAAGGATTGTGCGAAGTCCGCATTTTGCTCCTGTGCGAAGTTAACCCTTAGTGGGGTTGAACCGTCGCCCCTTGGGAAAGCGCCTCGGGCGCTTCGGGCGATGTTTCGAATTAATTCGAAACGGCGACATGTGCCTTTTTTTCGAGGCCTCAATTTAGGCGCTGATTGGCCTATAAAAGCCCGATCGGGCTGAACAGAAAAAGATCTTCTTTTTTCAGAGAAGTTTCTGTCTTTCCATCTTCTTCTTCCTCCTTTACTCAGAGTACTTTGAGAACTCTTGCATTTCTTCGATGGCGCCCAAAAGACGAGCGGAAAAAGAAGCAGCGACTTCTGCAGCGGAGGGCCCTCCTCCTCCAGTCATCGAGCGACCGATCGCTGGTAAGGAACTTTCCGATCTGATTAAAGAGTGGTCTCCATCCTTTGGAGCCGATACTCGGCCATTAGGACGATCAGGCATGATCTGTCCTCATTAGAGAATTCGTTCTCCTCCCTATTTTCCTTGTACCAGGGAGTTAAGAACTGAACAGTTCTTCTTTGGGCTTTCGCACGAAGCCATAACTTGGGCCATCTCTGTACTGTTTGAGGAAAAGGACTTGAATAAGTCCTCTCAGTCATGATGACTTTTGACCATAATGCCCTTTTGATGACATCAGCCCTCAGAGCTATACCACTTCCTGCTTAAGCGAAGTTGGTGCTTCGGATTTCTTCCTGCGAAGATGCAGTTTCATCCTCGAGATCAAGCTTCATCGAAGCTATGGCCTTGCTGGCCTTGCTCGCTGAGCGAGGCTATGCCTTAGTGAATTTTTGTATTTTCATATCCACTTGATTGATGAACTAATCATAGCTCATTCATGTCTTTGCAGTGCATTACACCTCCGGTCTCCCGAACAGTCTATTCGGGTTATCCAGTAGAGCAGATGGTAGCATCAGCTTGCGATTCCATGGAGAGGCTTCTTTATTCAGCGAGCGGAGCTCTCTTGTCCGGGATACGCTCATCCAAGGCGGTCATCCGCAGACCATGCGGAGTATCTTAACCACTGCTCCGCTTGAGGATGTCGACCGTCAGACTTACAGAAAGCCTGACTTCATATTCGGGGATGCTGCACCTGATCCCGATCGCCAGTTGCAGGCCGGCGAAGGGCAGTGGATTTTTCAGTTGGATGGCGAGAAATCTTATCTTCCGTCCACTAAGCGACACTTCCCTTTGTCCTCCTTCGTGGCTGTGACTCAGGCTCGGAAGATGGCGTGGAGTGTGAGCCGAAGTGCTAAATCTGTCCATGTCGGGAGATTGTCATACCAGTCCGGCTATTCAGGGGCGGGCCCTCCTCGCGGCATAATGGGGCTGTACCCTGGGAAGGTATCGCGAGAACTTCCAGTGGGAGAGAATCCGGCTGTGGCGCAGACTTTTGGCGCCCAATTCTGCGCAGTTGGCGGGAATTACCCCGCTACTGACTTCAGGACCCCTGGTTGGGTTCATCCTCCCAAGACATGGTGGGCGGAGTTGACCAACTATGTCCTTGCTAATTTCGGGAAGGACTTGGAGAAGTTAAATCTCCATGAGGCCGTCAGGGCGACCTGCTACGGCATTGATATGAAGGTGGCGTGCTTCTACGCCATCCTTGAGTTATACTGCCCTGCCTCGGGGACCTTCTTCACCCCAGTTGGTGAGTTGGGCATGGCTCTGCATGAGATGTGGGAAATTTCTGCCTTGCCTTTTGGGTCTCTTCCGTACGAAGAGTACTTTCCCTGTGAAGCGGAGTTGGCTCTGCTGGAGAAGCAGGAGCCTGCTTTGCTTGAGACTTACCGGGAATTGATGTGCCACTTGCACATTTGTTCCAGCATCCACACTGGTGGCAAGAGTAGCTCGAAGAGCTTAAAGAGCTGGGGGAACTATCTGTTCCCGGACATGAAGAGTGCGCCTGAAGCTGCTCATTGCGGAGTTGCTGAAGGGGACATCTTGGCCCGGATGGAGGCGCATGCCGAAAAGGACATCATTGTGACTGAAGATGATGGTCCTTTTGAGGAAGGTGATGTCCTTCGGAGCTTTCACCACCAGGCTCGTCGGCCTATGTCTCGGAAGGCGCTGCTGGCCGGTTTCTTATCCATCTGGTTAAAGAAATGTGTGGTGCCGTCTTCCTCGGGTGACATTGTCCACCCGAATGTCTTGCTGCCGGCTGTGCGCTTGGTCCATGGCCACCGTCTGGGTCTTCTCCCGGCTATGGTGTGCTGTATCCAGAGGGGCCTTCGTGCGCTAACGGAGGCTTTCTGCAGTCCATCGGTGTCGAGGAGAGGAAAGGGTGCCGTCCTGCCCTGTGACGGACCCAATCCTAGGGTAGGTTTACCGTATACCTACTTGATGGCGTGGTTCGCCTTGCACTGCCCGGCTTTGATTGGAGCTGGGGCGGATCCTCCGCAGGGTGTTCGAACGGCACTTCTCCGCCGCTTCAAGGGCTGTTCATGGCAGAAGATCTACGTGGCTGAGGCCCGTAAGTTAGTACGCCGATATGACGCTTACAGCCTGTTCCGCTGTTTTCCTCGCATGCGGGATGCGGGGTACAATGAGGAATTCCATGATGCGGAATCGAGTGACTCTCCCATGAGTCGAGGTGTTTTCGAGTGGCTGGTCAGCATCCGGCCCTCGCATTTGCTGTTCAGGAGTGGGGACACCTGCTACCTGGAACCCTACGTTCCGAGCCAGTTTGCCCGCCAATTCGGGTATGACCAGCTGTACGTGGGCAACCCGAATCCGGACTTGGCTTTCATGGGGAGCCTCATTGATGGGGCCCGCGCCTGGCAGTTCTTTACTGCAGATGGCACTGGGGCGCGGCTACGCACGCCGTTGAGAGATCCCGGCCTTCGGACGACCTTGTGCTTCTGCCAATGGTATGCGGCTTCGAATTCCACGCCTCCTGGATTCAATGCCAATAGTTCGGGTGTGAGATTGATTGCTCATCGGATGAGGCAGAAGGCTTCTGAGAAGAAGGAGGGTAAACGAGTCCGTGTCCCTGGCATAGAGGAGTTCATCGCTGTGGATGATAGCGAGGCTTCTGATGCAGGGAGCCCTCGCTTTGAGGTAGGGACAGGAGCTGATGTCCGTGAAGCTGACACATGTGAAGCCGGCTCCGGCGTGGTGGGGACAGCTTCCCCACGACATGTGGAAGAAGTGGAAGAAGAGGATTCTGATGTCCACTTCAAGAGGAAACGTGGGAGTGGATCCCGTAGGAAGTCGTTGGCGAAGAAGCCCCGTCGCCATGTTCCTACAATTGTGATAGAGGGCGAACCCTCTACTGCGCTTCCTTCTGCTGCTCCATTAGTGGCTGAGCCGTCGGTTGCTGAACCGACTACTGGTAAGATTGGCCCCATCTAATATGCCTTCAGCGCACTTTAAATAACTCATCATTTGCTTTTTGTTGCAGGAGCTGAGGCAGTTGGAGAGCAAGGGGAACACTACGATCCCCTGTTCACTTATAGGGCTGCAGCCAGCTCTTCCGCTTACTCGCAAGAGTCTGGGAGTGGCGCAGCTGATGTTGGTCCTTCGGGTGTTGGGACCTCCAAAGGAAGTTCTGTGGAATCAAGCTCTGTTGAGTGGTCTGCAGGGGACTCGGCGGGCGAGAGCGGGCCGGCCATTTACGTCGAGTCTGGCAAGAACTTTCCGATGGGACCCTTGGATTTCGATGCGGCTGACGAGGTGACATCAGCCTTCGGTATGACTACGATCTCTTGGTCTTCGCCTGTTTGCTGCGTCTCCTTTTTGACCTTGGTTTTGTTGCAGGTATTCGTCCCCAAGGTGCATCAGCTTCGAAGGAAGCGGAGGGTTCTCCTGAGAGGTTAGAGGGCGAGTCGAGTGCTTCGACCGCGGCGAATGCTGCTGTGTTGGACGCGCTATATGGCGACCTCCCCTCTTATCAGCCCATGACAACTGAGAGGTCGGGGGTTGTGGAGACGACAGTCCCACAGATGCCTTCACTCCCGAGTGAGATGCCGGCGAGTATGGAGTTGAGGGTGATCACCAGCCCTGCCTCCCCAACTCAGGTGGTTGAGCCCGTTGCTCTAGAGGTAGTTGCCAGCCCTTCCCTCGCGGTGGCTGGTGTATTAATTTCGATGAGGACTCCGCCGAGATCGTCCTTGGCTTGTCCTGCTGCTGTCGATGTTCCCGCTTCTTCTTCTGCGGTGGTGTCGGCCGGGATGGTAGACTGCTCCGAGGTTGTCCCTCTACAAAGATTAATGAAGCTGAGAATGACTTCATAGGTAATCTGGTCGATAGCTTCTATAACAATTTGGAGCAGACTATCGGTCTAGTCTTGAAAGGCTCGCCTGTGCCATTTTCGAAGCTGAAGGTGGTCCTCTCCCGAGGTATTGATTGCATTCGAGACTTTGAGGGGTACCATTAAGCTACTGCTCTGGAACTCCTGGTAGATGACCTTGAGAAGGACGTGGAGGAATGGCGCCGTCTCTATCGTTCAGACGCAGCGTCTTTGGCTGATGAACGGCTCACACATCTTGTTGCCCAAAGGTGCGAGGCTCAGCTCGCCGCTCAAGAGGCTGCTGAGGCTATCTCCTCTGACTTGAAGTCCTTGGAGACAGAGCAAGTAGAGGTTGGGAGTGCAATTGACGCTTCCACCAGTGCTCTTCTTGATGCCGAAGATAAGGTTAAGAGGGCCGAAGAGATAATCCGGAAGGCAAATCTCCTCTTATCCAAAGCTACACAGATGCGTCATGAAGAGACTGCGCGGCTTGAGCAGCTCAGGGCTCAGAGTGAGGAACTGGCGCGGCAGGAGTCGTCACAGAGGGCGACTTTGGCGGAGGTCGAGGCTCGTCTGGCTCAGGCGGTGGACTTCGATGAGGCTGAGCTGAGATCACAGGCGCTGGCCCAGGCTGCTGATGACAGGAGAACGAGGCTAGCTTCGCTCGGGGATCGGATTCGATCTTACCATATACGCCTGTAGGCCATTGTATATGCTCCTCCATGTATCCCATTTTTTGGCTTTAATAGAAAATTTTCCTTTTGACTTCTGCTGTTTGGATAATGAGCCATGACTGTCTGTTGGTTCAGAGGTCGCAATGACATAACCAATTGAGATGTTGCCAGTCTCGAGGTTAGCCCATTGCGGGGCTGGAGTGAAGATACTTGCCTTTTGTAAATGTCAGCAAGTATGAGGCCTGTCTTTTGTAAATGTCAACAGGGCTCGAGATTGAGACTTAGCTGTCTGCTGGTTCAGAGGTCGCAATGACATAACCAATTGAGACGCCACCAAGCTCAATGATAGGGGCTTGGCTTTCTGCCAGTTCAGAGGTCGCAATGACGTAACTGGTTGAGAAGCCACCAAGCTCAATGGTAGATGAAACTCGGCTATCTGCCAGTTCAGAGGTCGCGATGACGTAACTGGTTGAGAAGCCACCAAGCTCAAAATAGGTGATACTTGTCTTTTGTAAATGTCAACAAGTATCGAGACCTGTCTTTTGTAAATGTCAACAGGACTCGAGATTGAGACTTAGCTGTCTACTGGTTCAGAGGTCGCAATGACATAACCGATTAAGACGCCACTAAGCTCAATGATAGGGGCTTGGCTTTCTGCCAGTTCAGAGGTCGCAATGACGTAACTGGTTGAGAAGCCACCAAGCTCAATGGTAGATGAAACTCGGCTATCTGCCAGTTCAGAGGTCGCGATGACGTAACTGGTTGAGAAGCCACCAAGCTCAAAATAGGTGACACTTGTCTTTGTAAATGTCAACAAGTATCGAGACCTGTCTTTTGTAAATGTCAACAGGACTCGAGATTGAGACTTAGCTGTCTACTGGTTCAGAGGTCGCAATGACATAACCGATTAAGACGCCACTAAGCTCAATGACAGATGAGACTTGGCTATCTGCCAGTTCAGAGGTCGCAATGACATAACTGGTTGAGAAGCCACCAAGTTCAAAAGTCGGATTGGATTTGGAAAAGGTCTCGTCTTCTCGGGGAGAAACGAGGAAATCACTGTCATAGGTTAATGTTAACGTAACAGCGGAATATGTGTGGTCCTACCATTCTATGGATGAGAATTGGTAAGTGACTTTGGAGGTCTCGCTCTCATGAGGAGAAATGAGGGGACTGCTGTCATAGGTTTAATGTAACGTAACAGTGGAATATGTGGTCCTACCATTCTATGCATGAGAATTGGTAAGTGACTTTGGAGGTCTCGCTCTCATGAGGAGAAATGAGGGGACTGCTGTCATAGGTTTAATGTTAACGTAACAGCGGAATATGTGGTCTTACCATTCTATGGATGAGAATTGGTAAGTGATTCTGGAGAGGGAATCAAGTGGGAGCAGGTCCCTTGGGATTTTAAGCAAACCCCCAGCTACCAACAGATTTGATATGCTTGGAGAAAGAGAGAGGCTCTCTTTGTGCGCATTCCGGACGCGCGGATCTCGATCAGAGGTGTAATGTTAACTTGATCGAGAGCAAGATCCTTGATTAAGGATAGTACTTCTTTAAGAATTTGCCATTGATTGGCATCATGAGGAGGTCGCCCTCTGCAGTCATAAGGCGGTATGCTCCGTTTGAATAGACTGTCTCTATCACAAACGGTCCTTCCCATTTAGGCTGAAATTTGCCTTTGGTCTTGTGCGTTATAATCATCGGTCGTCTGACGGCTAAGACCAGATCTCCTTTCTGGAAGGTTCTTTGCTTAACCTTCTTATTGAAGGCTTTTGACATCCGAGCCTGATATAGCTCGATGTGTTGCTAAGCTTGCAGCCGCTTCTCGTCCAGGGCTTCGAGCTCTTGAAGACGCAGGCGATCATTGTCTTCTGATGTCATTTTAGTAGTCAGGGCTACTCGCAATGATGGCACCTGGATTTCCAATGGGATGACCGCTTCACACCCATATACCAGGGAGAAAGGCGTATTGCCTGTCGGTGTCCGAACCGTAGTCCGGTAGGCCCAAAGGCATTCACCGAGCTTTTCGTCCCAATCTCGCTTGTTCGAGGAGACAAACTTCTTGAGCAGCTTGATGATTGTCTTGTTGAATGCTTCTGCTAAACCATTGGCGGCAGGATTGTAAGCTGTTGAAGTCATATTCTGAATTCGGTATTTATCGCAGAACTGATAGAATCCTTGGCTTATGAATTGAGGACCATTGTCGTGGATGATCCGCCTGGGGACACCAAATCGATAGATGACATGGTGTTTGATGAAGCTAACCAAATTGGAGGTTTTGACTTCGGCCAACGGTATGGCCTCTGCCCATTTTGAGAAGTAGTCGGTTATTGCGAGGATAAACGGTGACCTCTTGCCGAAGAGGGGCTGATTGCCCTACGACATCAATTCGCCACGCTTCAAATGGCCATGAAGCAGCAGTAGGGTGGAGCAATTCCGAAGGTTGGTGTATGAAGTCTGCATGGACTTGGCACGCTTTACACCTTCGTGCATATTGGGTGGCATCGGCTATCATGGTCGGCCAGTAATACCCAAGTCTGTGCAGCCTGTCTTTAAGCTTTGGACCCAGCTGGTGAGCTCCGCAAATGCCATCATGTGCTTTTTTAAGCACTCCCTGTGCCTCTGAATGAGAGAGACAACGGAGGAGGACACCGTCATATGAACGACGGTAAAGTGTCTTCAAGGTTGGATCATAATAGAAACGGAGAGATCTTCGTCTGATGGAAGCCTCTTCTTTAGGATCGTCAGGGAGCAATCCGTGCAGAGCATAGTCAATGAGAGGGAAGCGCCAATCCCTCGGCTCGAGGTCTGCAGAGACATTATGGACCTCTTGGATTTTCAGCATATACTTAGAGCATACGAGGTGTCGGGTCGCGACTGTGAGATAGTACTCGGTGTCGGCTAGCAAGGCTAGCGTCGTCGCTAATGCAGCGAGAGCGTCCGCCTTGGTATTTTGAGATCGAGACACATGCCCGATGTAGAAACCTTCAAATAGGTTAGCCAACTCAATGGCCGTATGGTAATAAGGCACCAAGTCCTCATGGCGGACTTCATATTCGCCTTTAACCTGATTGATGATCAGTTTTGAATCGCCATAAGCTTCAAGGTAGCGTACCCCCATTCCATGGGCGAGCTGAAGACCAATGAGCAGAGCATTATATTCTGCTACATTGTTGGAGCATGATTCTGTCAAAGAAAATGCTCTGGGAAGAACATGGTTCTACGGGGAGATAAACACAACCCCCACTCCGGCAATAATCTTGCCTTTAGGGCCCATTCGCGATGCTCCATCAAAGAACATCTGCCATACTTCCTCTACTGAAATTGCGTTGGACTCGAAGACTTCATCAGGGATGTCTTCGTGGAGTTTTGAATGCTCCGGAACTGGATGAGCAGCCAAGAATTCTGCAAGGGTTTGGCCTTTGACCGCCTTCTGAGGAATAAAGGTCATGTCGTATTGAGACAGCAGAAGTGCCCATTTAGCCAATCTTGAATTTAGTGACCCTGGCTTCGTCATAAGAAGACGTAAAGGATTCACCCTGGAGATGACATGTATGATCTGGCCAACCAAATAATGCCGTGTCTTCTGAACGGCAAAGACGAGAGCTAAACACTCTTTCTCAACAGGATTGTAGCGAGATTCCACTCCTATGAGAGTCCTGCTCAGATAATAAATGGCCTGCTCGTGGCCATTGCCGTCTTTTTGAGCGAGGAGGGCACCGAGGGAGTAGTCCAGAGCTTTTACATAAAGCAAGAATGGCTTCCCTGATGTAGGGGCCACTAAGACTGGAGGCTTTGTGAGGTACCTTGGCGGATGCATGCTCTGGATAGCTCTGACTTTGTCTGGGTCAAGGTGAATCCCTTTTGATGTGACGATAAATCCAAGGAACTTGCCACTTGACACTCCCAAGAAGGATTTTGTCGGGTTCATTTTCAGTTGATGAGCTCGCATTATGTCGAACATCTTTCTGAGATCGCGGAGATGCTCATCCTTGTTGCGGCTTTTGACAGCAATGTCGTCAACATAACATTCCACTGTCTTTCGGAGATGATCGCGAAAGATCGTACTCATTGCCCGCTGGTAGGTTGCTCCGGCATTCTTCAGTCCGAAGGGCATTACAGTGTAGCAGTATACCCCTAATGGTGTTCGGAACGAAGTATGCTTCTCATCGTCGGGATACATCTTAATCTGGTTGTACCCTGAAAAGCCGTCCATGAAAGACATCCTTTCGAACCCGTATGTGTTGTCAATCATGACATCAGTGATGGGCAGTGGAAATTCATCTTTGGGGCAGGCCGCATTGAGATCACGGTAGTCGATGCAGATCCGTATTTTGCCATTCTTCTTGAGGACGGGGACTATATTAGCCACCCAATCTGGATGTTGCTCCTCCCGAATGAAGCCACTTGCAATGAGTTTGTGAACTTCGGCTTCAATAGCTTCCATAATGTTCGGGCGAAACCGACGTTGTTGCTGCTTGACTGGCTTGACGTCGGGCTTGATATTCAGCTGGTGCATAGCGACCTGTGGGTCGAGTCCGGGCATGTCTTCATAGCTCCACGCGAAGACGTCTATATACTCTTTTACGAGCATTATCAATTCCTCCTTTTCTATAAGTGATAGGCTTTCACTTATAAAGATGGGTTTGGGATGATCTTGACTTCCCAGATTGACCTGCATCACCTTGTCTTCAGTAGGCGGCTCACGCAGTTCGAACCGTTTTTCCCATTGGAGGCTTAACTGCTGGGCCCATGGTTCATCATTGGCAGCTTTCGCAGGTTCCAATTGACTGCTTGAAGTCATATTCGCGGCGAGGCCTTTGATCATTTCTCCTATGCTGATATCGGAGTCCCACTCGGAGGATGAAGCCGACTGTGATGGAATTGGTCCGTCGTCTTTGACCTGAACTGTTACTGATGATGTGGGCATGACGTAACCCAACCCCCTGCGTGTACTATCATAGTAATTTGCAGGTTTCCCTCTTGGGACGGAGTTACGCATCAAGCTGCGTCTTCCTTTTCCGAAGTTTAGGCCCGCTCCCTGCTTCAGGTTGTAACCCATCTTCTTCATAATATGGCGCGCTGATGGCGCGTAATGAAAGAACTGTGGAGCATCCGACTCTGAGCTTGAGTCTGCAGTTGAGAATTTCCCTGGCCGGGCTCTGCCGAAGATTATCGGCGCCTGACCTTGCTTGGACGGAGGGACTACCAGCGTGGCCCCTTCTATGGCTTCCACAGATGTGCTAGCCATACTCGGCTCATGTACGGGCATATGAAGAGAGCCATCCATAATGGATTTAATCGACTCGATGCTCGCAGGATAATCAAAAGACATATTATCATTAATTATCCATTCGCCTTCCTCTTCAGGAGGGATCTTACATCGGGGATCATTAAAGCATGCTACAATTGGCTCGCCAATCAGAATGGTTGGCATGCCCGTTTCGGATTCCGAATCCGCCTCATTGCCACTTTCATCATCGTCTGGCAATGGTTCTCCCGGCGTTCCACTAGCCTCTTGATATAGGAGAGCATCAGTGAAGTAGTTTTCCACCCCCTTGAAGGGTTGCTTCTCAGCGAAGACAGTTCGTACTGTCGCATCATCCTCAACATACTTGAAGCACTGGTGGAGGGTAGAAGGAACGATCCAGTTGGCATGGATCCATGGTCGTCCCAGTAGCAGGTTGTATGATGTGTCAGCGTCAATGACATAACACGTTACCTCTGACTTGAGGCTTCCGATTCTGCAACGGAGCCGAATCTTCCCAAGTGGATGGCTGCTCCCGGCGTTAAAACCATATATTGTAGTAGTGGTTGCGGACAACCTGTACAGTGGTATGCCGAGGAAATAGAGAAGCCGTTTGGGGATGATGCTGAGTGCCGACCCCGGATCGACTTGTATCCTTTCAATGCATGTTGAACCGATATATCCGGTGTAATACAGAGGTCGATCATGCTTGTTGTCTTTGAGAAGCATATCTTCCGCCGTGAAGGTAATAGCAGGCACCTTTGACTGTGCGTGATGGCACTCTGAGCAGGAAGGCCGCATCTCATCACCAGGAACCTCGGGCATGCATGTCAGAAAGGACTCCGAGTTGGCCAACGCATCTCTGAGTGCCTCTCTTGTCTCTTTGGAGAGACGAAGAAGCTCGTGTATTGTGATACGAGCCGGGATATTGGCTAAGTGGGCCAATATATCAAAGCGAAAGGGCGTGTCTAGCCCTTGGCTTGGCGGTTTCTTCAACACATGGTCGAACCGCACCTCCTTAGGCTTTTCCTTTCCCTTGGCTGGAATTGGAGTGGATGCCGGCATTGGTACTGACGTCGTTTGCTGCTGTATCTCGTCAGTAGGCTTGTCATACTGCCTTTGATATGACTTTCCAGACCGGGTGCCCGTCTGTTGAGGCGCATCTGCCTGCGCTGTACAGGCATGCTTCTCTTCTTCTGAATCGCTGAGGGAAGCCGAAGTAAGATTACCATCATCTGGCAGGATAGAGATGACATTGCAGGACTTGCCTTTTGAGTTGGGCCGCTTTGAACACCGTTGAATGTCTTGGACGAGATCTGGGTGTATCCACATGACTTCCCCCGTCTCCAATGTCAAAGGGACGAGACCCTTGTTGTATTGAGTCATGGCTGGAGGATGCTTGACTTCCAACCGCGGCGCCGGGGCTGGATAGGTCCCGTCAGGAACTGTGACCTTCTAGGCAGTGCCGAACTCAAGAGTCACCATATTGGCAGTGACTTTCTTCTGCTCCGTCTTCAGTGTGAGGACGCCGGCATCAATCAGGGCTTGTATCCTGTCCTTGAGGACATAACACTTGTCAGTAGGATGGTGAATCATCCTATGATAGAGGCAGTATTTGGGGTCATTTGTGCGCCCTATCTCATCAGGACGTCGAGCATCCGACAGCTTCAGCTTGTTCCCTTTGTGGAGCAGATGGAATATTGTAACCACCTGATCATCTTTGAAGGAGTACTGTTTTGGAGGGAACTTGGGCTCCTGATTGTTGAAGCCGCTCTTCTTAGCCTTCGACTGCACGTCTCCGGATAACTCTACGGACATAATCTCTTTCCCCTTAGCTTGAGAAGACTGAGGTGGGTCGCCGCGTCCTTTGCTGTTCGTACCCCATTTGCCTCTGGGGGCGGATGGCTCGAACTTTTTAGCCGACTTCTCAGCTATCTCAGCTTGTTCGACTAATTCCTTCCAAGTGTGGGCTTTGACAGCCCCCATGCGAACTTCTACTTGATCCAAGAAGTTGTGCCTGCATGTCTGTAAGAGCATGGGTAACGGCATCCCTGCTGGACACATCAAGGATAAGTTTCTGAACCGCTCAATGTAGTCGCGGACGAGTTCGCCCTTCTTCTGTACGGTAGAGAGGAGCTTGTCCATGGTCACTTCAGTGTCGTCCTCATAGAAGCGAGAGAGGAACCGAGTTTCCAGGTCGAGCCAGGAATTGATAGAGCCTGGAGGGAGGCTTCGGAACCAGTCGAATGCCACGCCCTTTAGAGTGCCAATAAACAGCCTAGCCATGATGGCGTCGTTGCTTATGACATTACCAGTCTGAGACTGGAAATAGTAGATGTGCTGATTGGGCGAGCTCTTACCATCATACGTATGCAACGTTGGTGGTTTGAACTTTGGTGGGTATGGCACCGAATCCCACTCTAGTGGATAAGGACGGACTGTCCCCACCTTCTTTAATTCATCCCTCTGAGCTAGGGATGCAATTTGAGCCTGGAGGCCCTTAAGGACTTCAGCATCTAGGGAAGAACCTCCCTTGGATTTCGGATCATTGCTAAAGTGTTCCTCCTCATCGTGGTGGCTTCCGGTATCATTGCCGCTTCGATTGCTGAGGAGTTGGGCAAGCATCTGTTGAATATTGTCCAGGGCTTCCTGCTGGGTCCTGGAGGTTTGCTCTTGAGCTTCCAAACGCCGACGAAGGTCATCGTTAGCGTTATCGGCCATGTTGACCGATGCTTTGTCGGTTCGCACTGAACTGACCGTCGCTGACGAGGCATTCCCACTGTCTTCCTTTTCTTCGTCTGAAGATTGAGGTGACTGACCGGGTGATGGCGGGATCAGGGCCATCGAGGAAGAAGGTTGCTCGTAATTGTAGGGTATTGCCACCCTGGATCTGGTGTTTCAGAAAACACCTTCTTCTTGTACCGAGACCTCGCCTAGGCTTGGATTATAATCTGGATCTGGAGAACTGTAAGGGGGACCATCAGATGTCTGACTCCCCTTGTGTCGCTCTCGGCCTCTTCCGGTCATATTGACGGAGGCGGAGATTGGATCTAGTGAGGCGCCCCTTCCGCGATGCCTCGTAGGAACATGTGCGGACAACCGATCAAACACCGATTGCCGGTGCGGAGATACAGCCATGGTTGGATGTAGCCGGCAGCGGGTTGAATGGATTGTCACAAGTCGGCATCCTCTTTGACAACAGGGGAAAGTAGTTCGGAGGGGCTCCGGCTTCCGCTTGCTTACCAGGAATTCTCGTAGGTCAGGCCCAACAGAGCCTGGATAACTTCACAGAGAAGCTTTTTCGGAGTGTACATGGGACGATACTCCATTCTTCTTATCCCTGCAAAAGGGATTAGCACTGAATAGTGCTTCAGATCTAGATTCGCCAGCAGGTGCGAACTTAGTGCTTGATGAACTAGAGAGCGGAGCACGCCGAGGTGCTTTATCCGCTATTCCGCCGCGAAGGAGATTAGCCTTAGATGACTCTTTGGTCTTAGCCTCGCGGCCATGGATCCAATGAGTATGCTTTGGTATGGTGGCTTCGCTTGTGAAAGCGAGGCTGTCAGAAGGCTTTGCTGCCTTTGATTTGAGCGACGGTATGATCGCCGTCGGGACTTCATGATTGGCAGCATCGTTAGGGTAGATAGGCATCTTACCCTTTTCTTCGCGGGAGAGGCGCAGTTTCAGCGTGACTACACCGGAAACCTCGGTTGGAGACTTCTGCTTGGGCTTCCATATCCGCCTTGACGGAAGATGCTTTGGTTCACGAGGAACCTGAATAGCCACACGCGGGGCTGTGGGGTGTTGGCAGAATTCTGCCTCTGGTTTCTGATTTGAAACCTTGGTCGTGAAGACCTTCCTGTGCTTCCGTGCTCGAAGCGTCAGGTCACCCCCAGAGAGGACTTCTTCAGGTCTTCCTTGGTCGATCTGGATGACCAAGTTCTCAAGAGTGCAGGGCTCGGTCTGTGGGCATGCTTCCTTGTTGCGCCAGAGCACCGCAGCAGGTTTGCAGGGAACCTTTTCAGTCTCCGCAGAGACTTTCCTTGAAGATTTAGCCAGATAAGCTCTGGCTGCACCGACTTTGTTGAATTCAGAGATAGACCCGAAGGTCTGATCGTCACATTGCGACACTTGATTCTCAGCAGAGGAGAATATCGTCCCCAGCGGAGTCGCCATCTTATTTTCCATTATGTTTGCAAAGGGGGAAAACTTACAAAAAAAAGTTTGAGGAGCTAAATTACAAGTATTCTTAAAAAGATTACAAGTAGATCTCCTCAGAGATTCTGGAGAAGTGTACCGATAGGAGTCTGGTCAGCGCGCGACCACTTTGTCCCTTTGACGATGCGAGCGATGAGATTCCCTTCTCGCCTGGTTCGGGGAATCAGAGAACAGAAGGTTGGTAGAACCCTCTTGATGCTTCTCAAAATCGCCTTCAATTAGGAATTCCTTCTCGCCTGGTTCCAGAGATTCCTTGAGAAGAAGGACGATGTTAGGGTATCAACACCCTGGATAGAGAAAGCAATTCTCTAAAAGATCTCTGAATTCAAGAGCGCACGGTGCGTTATGAAGAAGCCTCTGCTTGTGGAGTCCTCCCGTATGCATGTGTGTCTGTCTCCTTGTACCCCTGGCGGGCTATTTATAGGGAGAGCAAGGGTATAATCGTCCCTTGAAGATATGGAAACAGATTGAATCAAATCTGTTTAAATCTGGAAAGTAGCCTTGCTGCGAGGCTAGGATAGCTTCTGCAGAGCTAGAATTGGCAGGCCGGTTGATCTGTTTTGATCCTTTCCGTATTGTTGGGAGATTCTCCTTAATCCTCTTACTCGTTTCAAGAGAGTCAAGAGATAGCGGCAATCACCTGTCATATTTGAATCCTGATTGGATTTGATTTGTTTGAATCCAATCTCATCAAGAGATTTGATTGGTCAAAGGTTGACCGTAGTAGATCAATAGCGGAGCTGCCCGCTTTGAAGCTCATAGCGGAGCTAAAGGCAATCCTTGGCGAAATCCGAAAAGAGGCTTTTCGGCGAAGCTGTCAATTAGCTTCCTGGCGAAGTTGGATGATGCTAGCCTCTCAATCGAGGCTATCTCCTTGGGCTAATGTAATGCTAAATGCTAGCATCTTAGACCTGCTGAGGTCTGTTTAGAAACGTCCCGGGCTCACGTTCTGCTTGCTGGATCAGTGGAGTCCAAGCTGCTTCCTTGTCCCTTGGAGGTGGATGAAAACTGGTCTTCAGCTCGTCTGCCACTTGTCTTTTGTAAATGTCAACAAGTTAGACATTTGTTCAGACCAATAGGAATCTTGTCTTTTTAAGTGTCAACATTCTCATGGTCAAAATAGCAAACTCAAGTTGCGAACAAATGAACCATTCAGAAAGATGTTCTGATGTAGGTAATATGACAGGAAAAGAAGAGTTAAACTACAAGAATTCTGATTGAAGAACCTATCAAATTTTAGTTCTTGGATTTGTAAAGAAAAAGACTTATTAAAACCCCCATCCCTTTGTGAAGGATGAATAAAAGACGATTGTTGAAGGGAAAAAATGGTACATTATCCTATAAAACAAATATTTACAGATTGTTTCATCAGTTATAATTAGATAGAAAAGTTCTACTGCAGCAATATGCTCAATGGTTACTCTTATTTATTTCTTTTAAATATATCACCAAAATTAATGATAAGAAAGAAATAATAAGAATCTCATGTGAATAAAAGCTGCTCCCTAGAAAAGGTTAGTAGTCAAATTCTACCATGAGAACATTTTGAACTAGGTGCATTTTGGCTGATTGGACATCCTTGATAGTATAATCAAAGGATCCCCTTAGGAATAGCAACCTTAAGTAACGGTAAATACACACAGCTTCAAATAATCAAATTAAAGCTAGTTAAACTGTAATCATTGAGGTAGTTAAAGTTGTAGTTCCTTATAAAGGTACTAAAGTCCATAGTAGTTTCAAATAATTTAGTCCAAACTAAATACAAAACATATGTTCATCAGCCCAATAAGTGACCACCTCTATGTAACCATAGACGCAGGAAAGCATAATAATGGACTTGACCAATATAATTACCCATGAACATAGAATATGTTTCTAAGTAAATTGCAACTGAATATCAAAGCAATAATAAGTAATAACAAAATTGATATCTAACAAAATTAGGCACTATATTTGAAAAAAAAATGACATCTTCTCAAATTTAATCTATTTTCCAGTATCATGTGCCGAATTCCATTTATTTGACAAATAAAGCTTTTAACTTTAGGACACAATAATGACAACAAACCACAATATTTCTAATGTGAGTCACACTCAAACGAAGATCAAATAATTTCTCTAATGATGTTCATGCTCAAGAAGAAATGTTCTTCTTTGGAGCTCAATGTGTTAATCTCACATTAAATATAAGTGGCCCACTACCCTATTTAATTGGATTCCTAATTAAAGTAAACTGATATTATGTATGCCCATATTAAAGTTACATTTGTATAATGTTTTAATAATCATGTGGGGTATAAAGTAACCATAATGGGTGGTTTTATCAAACATGATTACTTGCAAATGAGACCCACTTCTCTCCTCCTGTGAATGAAATCAAACTCCTCCTTGTTTTGAGGACTCCATCACTTTTGAGAATTAGGGTTTGTGATAATAGAAGGAGACAGAGAGAAGAAGGTCATTGCAGATTAAAGTTAATTGTAGGATTAAAGAGAAGGATTAAGGTCTTCATCCATCTACCTTCCTCAATTCATCAATGGCTTCAGGTATGATGAATTTAGTGTATTGTTTAATTATGTGTATTCAATTCTTGAGATGTTTTGATTCTAGATCCATGCTAATTTAATCCGCATTAAAGTATTAATTCTAACATTTGGTATCAGAGCCTTGGTTGAGAATCAATACATCTCAGAATTATGATATGGATTAATTAGGGTTTTTATGATTAATAGTTTCATGAAGAATTTTTGATCATTTAATTCAGATTTAAGATTATATATATTCATGATTCTATTAAGATCCTATATCCCACAAATTGTTTATTATCTGGGATCTAATTAGGATTAAAAGCCCTAATTTTCCCTAATTTTCCCCTAATTTTCCCTAAAATTTTGGCATCAGTCGAATTCTGGAACTGTAAATCTATAACTGTTTCGTGGACTATTAGTCGACTATAAGTTTTGGGCAAGTCGACTAATAGTCTTTCCAGAAAACTTCTTAACTCTCTGTTTGCAACAGGAGTCGACTAGAAATTTTGTGTAGTCGACTAATAAAAGGTATAGTCGACTTATTCACTTGCTATAGTCGACTAACAGATTGACCCGAAAGTTGGTGATTCTCTGTTTGTCTGTTAGTCGACTAACCTTCCTGCATGGAGTCGACTTGCTTTGACTATAGTCGACTAACCTCTAATTTAAAGTCGACTTGACTTGACCCTAGTCGACTGGGTCTTCCACTATAGTCGACTTATATTGTTCCAAGTCGACTAGTAGTTTCTTGACCAGTCGACTAATGTTGGTCTAATTTCAATCATTAAAGTATGTTGCACATTTAATGTTATGGTGTTAATATTGATGAATTGGTCAAGTGACATGAATTGAAGTATTATAGTATTACTCAAATAAAAGATTAGAGAATATTGTTGGTTAGTTTTGTATTCATACGGTTTATTGATTTAGTAGTTGCCAAAGTGACCTATGTTAGTAAGCCTTATGAATATACAACTACATAAAAGACTTGTCAATGAGGGTGACATTAAAGACAATAATATTCTCGATGGCGGTTATAGTTAGGAGATTGGGACTGGCCCAAAGGAAAGTCTCTTTCAAATAATTATGAACCGGGGTAGGGTAGTGTAATTTATGTAACTTAGTGGTGTAGAATTGGATACCCAAAGGTAACATGACTTACTGTCTAAGTGGCATAAATTATATTAGACCTACATAGGTGATAAAAGAATCTCACCTGAAGAGTGAACACTAGATATGCTTAGGTTTCGCCCAAAGGAGAAATCAAAGTGATATCAATAGTTCATCTTCATTAAAATTCAAAAATTTGTATTGATTCGAGGCCTTAATGTGAGCTTGTCCTATTTTGTTTCAGTGAACGTTCCCACTTCCCTTCACACTCATGCAACTAGCATTCCAGCCCTGGATGGTACAAACTTCAATGAATGGTTTGAACATGTCCAATTCACACTGGGTGTACTGGACCTAGACATGGCTCTTTTGGTAGAGAAACCTGATGAAGTGACTGATAAAAGCACAGCAGACCAGGTTAGCCATGCCAAAGCTTGGGAAAGGTCGAATAGACTCAGTCTCATGTTCATCAAGATGACCATTGCCAATAACATCAAGACTTCACTCCCACATACTACTAGTGCATCTGAACTTTTAACTGCTTTTAAAGACCGATTTAAGTCTGCAGATAAGTCATTAGCTGGCACCCTTATGGCTGAACTGACTACCATGAAATATGATGGTAGTAGAGGAGTTCAACAACACATTCTTAATATGACTGATAAAGCTGCCAAGTTAGGATCACTGGGAATGAAAGTGGATGAATCCTTCTTAGTACAGTTCATCCTCAACTCACTTCCTCCTCAGTTCGGGCCATTCAAGATCCACT
>JAVJIF010014542.1:0-72500 GCA_038442645.1 Agave tequilana | reverse complement strand
TGTAAAAGTATAAAAGAAACGGTGAAGTAGAGGATGAATTTCAGAAAATGTTGAGAAAATATCTACAGGGGTGTAATTGCCATAATAAAACTTGATCATCAAATAACATTAACATGATTTTCAAATATTTTCAATTCAAGGGTAGTTAATCAATTTCATTGAAATGATAAAACAAGGTTATAAATCAAAATTACTGAAAATAGACCAATTTGTCTTCTAGATTATTGTATAAAACTCGAGCAATAATTTTAATCAACAAGATTTTGTAAGAATAAACAAATCTTTTGCAAGAGTTCAATTAATTTGCATGGATAGAAAATAGATTAAATGAAAAGAGACACTATATATAATTTTGGTCTTTTAGATTGTTGTATATTTTATACTATTTTCTAAAACATGAAATTTCTTTACAAATTAAATTAAGATAAAACAACAATTATTCTAGCATGTAACAATAATTATAATTAAAATAAAACAAAAGAGTGTGACCTGAGGAATGCAGTTGCGATGTCGCTGCCCTAAAGGATCAAAAGCCCGTCTGCTTGTCCAGACGTTGAATCGACATTGTCTCCTAGCGGTAAAGGATCCCCTGGTTTCACCAACACTCAGCCTAGGACGGTCTCTGCATCTACTCAAATGAAGAAGTTGCCCAGAAAAATGAAGAAAAAAATTCTTTTTAACACTGAAGCTATTCTCACGAAGAGTAGTCTTCAGGTTTTCTTTTAAAATAAAAAAGAGAAATGAGTTGTGTGTCTTACTATTGAAGTGAGGGGTCTATTTATAACCTTAGAACCCAAGTTGTTATAATAACTCTAACAGAAAATTCAAGCAGTTGAGATATTTTCTCAACTGATTTAGATTCTGATACTTAATCAAAGTTGACTTGGTAAACAAAATTTGAAATGAAAGCTTTTCCTTTTATTTTAATTTAAAAAATCCAACATCTCCTATGTCAAACTGTAATTAGGAAAAAACTCAGCTTCATAATTTTGTTCGCTTTAACTACCTCCTTTTTTAAAGTAAAGACGTGCACTCACGTGTAGCGCTGAAGCGCTCATCAGTAGCGAAAGACAAAAATGCTCTTAAGTAATCGCTTAAAAAAATTGACCGCTTCGAAAATGTCATATTTCTGTGAATGATCGCAGTATAGAGGACTGAGATTATGATCGCATTTCTAAAAAAAATGTCTTATTTCTGAGGACTATAACTATGATCGCATTCCTCACTAGCCCTATTTCTGAGGACTACAATCATGATCGCAGTCCTCAGAAAATGTATTATTTATGAGGACTGCGATTATGATCGCAGTTCTTACAAAAATATCATTTTCTGAGTCTTTATAGGATTATAATCATGATCACAGTCCTCTTTATTAAGACTGAAATCATGATCGCAATATTCACAAAATATTTTATATTTGAGTTTTTATGAGGACTGCGGCAATGGTTGCAGTACTTAAAAAATGTCCTATTTTTTGAGTTTTTGTAAGGATTGCGATCAAGGTCGCAGAGAACAGAGACCATGATCACAGTTCTCACAAAATGCGCTATTTCTAAGTCAATCCTCACCGAGGACTGCGATTAATAGTCACAATTCTCATATCACTAGTAGACCCCCGTCCACTGATATCAGATGATTCCTAGTGCTTTTCAGAACAGAAATAAAACTCATCGCGAGTATGAACAAACGAGATCTGCAAAAGGGCGATCCCAAAAACAAATTTTCAGGGGCTCTACCTCCTACTCCGGGTGGGGATTCCTCCCTTCCAACCCCCACCACGACGACCTGACTGCACAGATCGACTTGATAATAACTCTGCGTCGGGGTCAAGGTTGAGGGGAGAGCAACGTTAGGGATGATAGAGAAGGGTAAAAGAGAAAATAAAAAAATAAAAAAATGATGGTTGAGAGGAATCAGTTTATGCTAATGTGGATGAAGCTGTAGCAAACAAAATATGAATCTGAGTTTTTTTTTCCCTAATTATGAAGCGCAATAAGTGGCTGCTTTCTTATATGCATACTTCTTGAGACATCAAGATCATAATGTGAATTCATACAATAAAAATATAATAGAGAGTTTGAAGTTTGACGTGCTACCGTAGAGTGTACATCTTGGAATCTAAGATGCCTTTTTTTTTCCCATACACACACGTGCATATTTGAGAATGAATTGCCCCTTGATGAGGCAATCCTGAGTTCAACTGTACACATCTCTCTCAGTCACAAACTGAGGTGGTCCATGTTGTTCGACAATTTTTAGCATAAATGCATTCCAAATGGGTACATATCTGAAGCTGAACTGATCCTGTCTCCCACTTGACATTTACACATTAATATCTGATACTGAAGGAGCCTGAATCGTTATGATGAATCACTGTACTGGGGCGTGGCGGTTGGGATTCCATGAAGTGACGACTGTCTCATTGATACCGATGCGTGGCGCGATGAAGGAGACGAGTTCGCTGTGGTGGGTGGTTGGAGTTGAAAGCCCATGGCCCTGAGAGGAAGGACTCCATGGCAACCTTGTATTTCTTCAGAATAATTTCTTCCCCTTTGTTTGCGTGTCGCACTTGCTTGCTATGGGTTGACGCTGCTGGTTGAACAATAAACAAGGCATTTAATGAGTGGGGTTCAAGCTCAGCTCAAATATTGATGCATTTGGGTGCAGCACGGTTGTCAGGATCAGTGCCAAGCACTAGAAGCCTGGCACTCTTCTGCATTGCTGGCAATGCACGTATTGAAGCTTTCTTCTTCTGTGATCCTCTTGGATAGAAAAAGAACACATTTGCGAGGTTATATGTGTCAATCTCTTCACAGATTTCTTATGTCTCCGTCCATGCATGCACCTGAACTCTTTTTTATGAGGGAGGTTGATGTTAGTCTTATTTGGATTAGAGTCTAAATTAATTTGGGCTTACACAAGTCTAATTGAATTTATACACTCGTCTCTATAAATTTATATTGTTTTACTTAATAAAGAATTGATCAAGCCTAATGGTTTGGATTTAGATTCGTTTCAATTAGTATTTAGCTATTGGTGTAAATAAATTTAAAATATGGATCTCATCTACACGTGTGGAACAAGTGATATTAATCAAAGGTCTAGAACTATGATGAGCTGAATTAGGATTGTCTTGAGCTTATAAATATCATGGATTGGATTCACTCTCAACCATCATGATCTAATCTCTCTCTTAGAGGCCTCTCATCTCCTCTAAAGATCAAGAAGAGAACTTGGTCGCTGGAGAGAAGAATCCCCCCTCTCAGCTCCGACGTCCTCGAGATTGTGCAACCTTCAACACTTTTTTTCGTGATGGAATCAGGTATGCCTAAACTCTCCTTCTCTTTGATCTTGATAAAGAGATTTTTAGTTCATGCGTGGATCTTATATGATATAAATATTAGATCTAACAATTGGTATCAGAGCCTCCTCTTTATCAGGTCATTGAGATCTAAAGAAATTTTTTGATCTTGATCTATTAAAATTACAGTCGATCTTTTATTTGACTCAATAAAGAATTATTTTTTTGTGTATCAAAAAATTGAATTAAATTGAATTATTAAACTGAATTATGTATATATATTCTGAAATTTTTCTGTGTTTTATTTTTTTTAATTAAACAGAAAATCAGAAAATTAAAAAAAAAACAAAGAACAAAGGATGCATGCACATGCATGCAAAGGATGCATGCAGCATGGCCTGGGCGCATGGCAGCACGTGCTGTGTGCTCACATACAGAGCTTTCTTACATGCTTCTGCTTTATTAATATTTATTATATTGCTTATGTTGTTCTAGCATAAGGAATATTGATGATTACTACAATTGATAACACACAGATAAAGATATATACATGTTCAAGTTAAAGAATTTATAAAAGAGGTTATTTAATTACGTATATAATTCATGCGGATAATAGCCGGCCCCAAACAAGACTATTATTTGACCAAATTATGTACGGCGTTGGATACTTGATGTGGGTAGTGCAAGTGGGAGAATCTTGGTGTGTGGTAGTCGGCTCAAAAGAAGGTTGCCAGACTGTAGGCCCATATTGTATTACCCTCATCAACTAGTCAAATGGCAGAATAAGAATCAAGATGCATAGATTTATGTGGTCCATGCATGTGGCAATCGGCCCAAAGGAAAGTTGTGATTATGGCCGGATCATTACATATATTATATGATCGATATATATAAGTTAAACTTTGAGACCAATCCTATAAAGGGACTGTTGGCCCAAAAGAAGGTTATTCTCTTATATAGGATCTCGACTTTAGGGTATCTATATTTGGCCAGTACAATATTGGCATTAAGAGACACAACTTGTTCTGAAAGTTTGGCCGGCAGCTCTATCGGTTAGACTGATTACATTTTTGAAATTTAATTTTTTATTGTGATTACAATAGAATTTTATTAAATGCAATGTTTATATTAAATTGATGGGAAATTGTATTCTTATGTAGTCTAAATTGAATGGTACAAACTTTAAAAAGTGGTAAAACTACTTAAAAGATCATTCTAAGATTCATGGACCTAGTCTACACCTTAAAGACTAATGGACCCTTACTATCACTAACAAAAATTCAGTTAAAAAAAGCCAATTATGATAAGTGGGAGAGGTCCAATAGGATGTGTCTACTGGTCATAAAATATTCTATTCCTATAATTAATAGAGGTTTTATGCCTGATAAAGTCAGTGCTAAGAGTTTTTCAACTGAAGTAGCCGACCAGTTTATTAAATCGGATAAAGTTAAAGCCAGCACACATCTCAGCAAGCTGATAAATATGTGCTACAACGGTAAAGGAAATATAAGGGAATACATTATCAAATGTCCAATCTTATTTCTAAACTAAAGGCACAGAAATTGAAACTCTCTGAAGAGATTCTAGTGCATTTCATTCTGATCTCTTTTCTTACACAGTATAACCTTTTTTTAAGATTATTTATAATACTCAAAGGGAAAAGTGAAGTCTCATTGAGCTCATCAATCACTGTATCCGAAAAGAAGAGAGATTAAAATAAGAAAAGACTGAAAGTGCTCACTTAGCATCCATGATAACACTTCTAATAAGAAAAAAAAGTGAAACTAAAAGGAGGAAAATAAACACCACAATAGTAGCTGATCCTAAGTGGCAAAAGTGTAGGAGAAAAAAACCTAACGTCATTGCATGCTTCTTCTGTAAGAAAGTAGGTCACCCCAGGTAGGATTGCATAAAGCATAAAAAATGGTTAGTAAGAAGAGTGTAATCATATTAATATTTATTCTGAAATTAATTTAACTTTAGTGCCACTCATACATGATAGATAGATAATTCACATAAGCGATTCAATGCGGAACTTTTAAACCCAAAGGAGGCCCAGCTCAGCTAAACGATACGTATACATGGGGATGAAAATAAAGCTGCAGTTGAAGCTATTGGAGTTTGCAGGCTTAGATTAGATTCTGATTTTTTTTATTTTAGATTTAGATGAGACTTTATATGTACTATCTTTTTAGACGGAATCTTATTTCTATTCTGTTGTTAAATAGATATGGTTTTACTATCACTCTTGATAATGAAATTGTTAGTCTACTTTTCAAATCAAAAGTTGTTAGTATTAGAATTCTGATTGATGTCTACATAAATTGAAACTTTATGCTTCATATACTGAATCTTTATATGTGAATAGCTTAGACAGTAAGTGAACATTAATTAAAAAATATTAGAAAGTTTGGTGCTAGAAGAAGTTCAGATGTCTTGAATTTGGTGTACACAGACATTTCTGGTCCATTCCCTTCAACTTTTTGTAATGATCACAGATATTCATCACTTTCACGGATGATTAATCTCGTCATGGGGTACCTATACTTGATCCACGAGAAATCTCAATCACTGAACATGTTTAAAATCTATAAAACTGAAGTTAAAAAATAACAGAATAGAAAGATTAAAGTTGTTAGATTTGACCGTGGCAGTGAGTACTATAACAGATACGATGGATCAAGTAGATATCTAAGATCTTTTGCCAATTTTCTGAAAGAGTATGGCATTATCGCTCAGTACACCATGCCAGGGACACCTCGTCGAAATGGTATCACTGAAAGACGAAACCACACATTAAAGGACATGATTAGAAGTGTAATAGCTCACACTATCCTACCAGAGTCATTATGGAGTGAAACCTTAAAGATGATTGTTTACCTTTTTAATAGAGTACCTAGTAAAACAGTAACTAAAACCCCATATGCATTATAGACTGGGAAAACTCCTAGCATTAGGCATCTCCATACTTGGGGTTGTCCAACTGAAGCTCGGCCTTATATGCCAAATGATAAGAAGCTGGACTCAAGGACAATTAGTTGTTTCTTCGTAGGGTATTCTGAGAGGTGTAGAGGCTTTAAGTTTTACTATCCCTCCACTAAGACATAATAGAGACGAATAATATTAAATTTATTGAAGATATTCGAAACAGTGTGAGTCAACTACATAAGAATTTCACATTTAAGGAAGAACAACTTGTTATACTCATGACAACTGTTTAAAATGGTGAAGTAGTTGTTTCACTCTAGCATGAAAATACAATTGTACCCTTATAAGGTATAGATATAATTCATCTTGAAGTAACTGCTAGTGAGATAGAACCTGAAAATCCTCAACCACAAGTGCCTAAGAGATCAACTAGGGAGAGAAGATCAACCATTGCAAATGACTATATAGTTTATCTCTAAGAGCATGAGTTAGACATAGGATTAGAAGATGATCTCACAATATTGAATGAGTCCAAACTCAACATTCACTCCATTAAATGGCCAAATGTCATGAAAGATGAGTTAAAATCCATGAAGAACAATGATGTTTGGGATTTAGAAAAGTTACCTAAAGAAAAGAAACCGATTAGTTATAAATGAGTGTTCAAAACCAAGCGGGAGTCAAAAGGCAATGTCGAAAGGTATAAGGTATGTCTTGTCACAAAGGGATTCACTCAAAAAGAGGGTATTGACTATAAGGAGACTTCCTCCCCGATTTTCATGAAGGATTCTTTTAGAATTATCATAACACTAGTGACCCACTTTGACCTAGAGTTACACCAAATGAATATTAAGACTGTCTTCCTTATTAGTGACATTAAGAAAGAAATTTATATGGTGCAAGCAGATAATTTTGAAGCCAAATGCTCGTAATATTTGGTTTGCAAATTAAAGAAATTCGTTTATGGTCTTAATTAAGCATCCCGTCAATGATATTTGAAATTAATTAAGTAATATCCGATTTTTTTAATTTTAAGGAGAATGTGGCTGATCAGTGCATTTACCATAAATTTAAAGAGAGTAAACTTATATTTCTTGTGTTATATGTGGATGATATGTTAACTCAAAGGCCCATCAGTCTAGTTTTTATGATGATTAACTCATGTAGTTATGGTACTAATGATCTTGTGTTTATTAAGTTTCAGATATTCAATCAAGATCTTATCAGTGTTTAGCTTCAAGAAAAGATTTGAAATCAAGATTTGAAGCTATTACTTGTTGATTCAAGAGCTCGCGCTTTAAGATTGCATCACGTACTCAAAGAGGAGTCTAATTCATGGATTAAGTTTAGATCAAGTCAAGATGGAGAAGAAAATTTTCAAGAGAAGATTTTCAAAAAGACTTGAGTCCTAATTTGTAACTTTAAGATTATTATTTTAGGATAAAATGTAAAGAATAGATTAGTTGTGGATTGCTCAAGCTCATATACACAATATATATATATATATATATATATATATATATATATATATATATATATATAGTGAAAAATGTACCTCAGTCGCCAGCTGAGAGAGACTCTCTCAGCTGTCACTATAATATGGTCGCAAACTCACTGCAACTTGGTCGCAGCCCACTGTAACATGGTCGCAGTCCTAAAAAATCATATAATTTTAATGTAATTAGGACTGCGACCCTGGTAGCAGCCCTCAGGAAAAGACTGCTACCTTGGTCGCAGTCTTCAGCAAAAGACTGCGACCTTGGTCGCAGTCCTTAGAAAAGACTGCGACCATGCCAACAGTCCTCATAAAACCACTGCGATATTGTCACAGTCCTCATATAAAACTGCGACCTTGGTACCAGTAGTCAAAATAGTGGTTAAAATTCAGCCACTTTGTGCCAGCTGACAGAGTCTCTCTCAGCTGGCGGCTGAGGTACAGATTCCTCATATATATATTGTCTTTTATGTTAAATATTTTGTGTTCTCAATTTAACCTCTTTAACTTCAAAAGATTATATTTACATGGATTTTATCTCAATAAAATAAGTTTTATGTTTTCCATTGATTTGCAAAGGGGAGAAAACTTACAAAAAAGGGGTCGAGGAGCTAAATTACAAGTAACACAAAAGATTACAAGCAGATCTCCTCTGAGATTCTGGAGAAGTGTGCCGATAGGGGTCTGGTCAGCGCGCGATCACTTTGTCACTTTGACGATGCGAGCGATGAGATTCCCTTCTCGCCTGGTTCGGGGAATCAGAGAACAGAAGGTTGATAGAACCCTCTTGTTACTTCTCAAAACCGCCTTCGCTTAGGAATTCCTTCTCGCCTGGTTCTGGAGATTCCTTGAGAAGAAGGTATTAGGGTATCAGCACCCTGATTAGAGAAGTGATTCTCTAAAAGTCTCTGAATTCAAGAGAATAGATCTCTGTTAGTACGCGCGGTGCGTCCTTTCAAGAGAATAGATCTCTGAATTCAAGGGCTCTGGACGGTCTGCTGGGGATCCACGCTTCAGCTACGCATCTTTGATCAGCATCTGAGAGAATCCACAAGTTCCAAACTCTGAGACCTGGACATGAGGATTCAGGGGAGTCAGAACTCCCCAGCGAGTGGTGATGCTAATGCTAAGTGGCGTGCGAAGATAAGCACACGTGTATCGATAAATCTGAATCATAAACATGTATTGAAAACCGTGTCGTGGGCACAAGCATGCAGAAGCAGGTAGAGATATAGCAAGTGATATCAAGTAGGAATACTCATGGTATGATAAGATAGGGGCAGGAGACTGGAATAGAACACAAGCGGCAAAGTTGGATGTAAGCAGCTTTAATTTAATAATCATAAAATCAGAATCCGAATTGAAACCCGATGGAAGCAAACTCGGCAACGCATACATCTGATACATATTTGACATCTTTTATTATTATTATTATACTCATCTTACTCAGATGTTTAGATATGTGAACTAGCGTCCCATCACACATATACCCACATCTAAGTAAAGCAAGGTCGTTATTGGAAACCAACGGGGGTATCAACGAATAATGTTTACAGTGGGTCCCGTATATGCCCGAGACCACGGTCCACGGCGTTCCATTGCTAGAGCATGGAACCGGCCGCAAGGCCTACAGGAGGGTCTTATAGAATGCCCTTTTCAAGATGGTACCAAGAAGGAGGGAGCCAGCGCTCTCCTCGGTCACCTGGAGGCCCTCAGGTCAGACCGGAAGTTTTAGTTGCACAACATATCTAATACCACTGTAAACATGAATATGTATTGATGTCCGCAAGTTTTCCTCGACCCGATGTAAGTTGTCCCATTTTGAGGTTTATTAGATAATTATCAGATTTCAGGAATGAGTAGAAAAAAGCCAGGAATATCATGAATACAGGTGTATCAGGAGTACAGTTTGTACTGAAATATATCAAGTTGTAATTAAGATGTCAGGTCATCATTCCCGTTATCTTGAAAATATAAGAGTCAAGTACGTCATGCCAGGTGTCAAGTGATAGCATGACGGAGGGTGATATTAGACATGTGACAAGTGATAAGTCATGACAAGAGGGTGATATTAGTCAGGTGACAAGTCATGTCATAACAAGGAGTAATTATCAAGTAGTAGCATGTCGGGTGTCAGGTGATAACACATCAGTTGTCAAGTGATACAGATAGGTGTATGATATTAGCATGTAAATGACAGGTATCAAGTAATAGCATGTTAAGTGTTAACATAATAAGTATGTACATGGCAAGTGATAGAGTAATAGCTGAGCACAATCAAGTGGAGCTGAGCAAGCTGAAAGTATGGACATCAAACAGTGTTTAACACTAGAGCGCCTAGTGAGGTTACCAGGACGACTCGGCTTAAAGTGTGAGTAGAAAATCCGGCAGCATCTCGCCTAGACGAATCTAGTGGTAAAGCGCTGAGCGCTAAGCATGCCTACCAGGCGGAGCTGAAAGACCTGACGGTATGAGCGCACTTCTCTTTCGAGATAGTGGGCGAGAGCCTGGAGGTTAAAGTACGCTCGGGTTCTAAGCGCACTCTTGGTAGCTACTATGAAACCCATAAGTGTACAAGCCTAGAACCATTGAGTAGCCAGCCCAGGAGTAGGCAGAAACCCAGAGTCGGTACGAGAGTACCTGCACGAGATGCTAGTACCACACGAGCATATATACAAGCGTGATAATATCTACACTACTGTGGAGTGAAAAAGCCCGGAGGCTGATAGGGCCCGGAGGCCAAGTAGAAAGCCCGAAAGCTGATAGGGCCCGGAGGCCAAGTATGGAGGCCGGAGGCTAACGACCACGAAGGGTCGGTCACGCATGGTATAGGCAGTAAAAATAGTACATCACAGGTATGATATATATGCAAGAAGTAAACTACCCTAATACAAGCATTCGTCACTAGCATATACATGTACAATTATAGGCACTCTGTCACATACAAATACAGGGGCACAACCCAATACCAAACACATATAAATACGATATAAAATACACGTCGGCCCGACGAAGCGGGGACACCCAATCAAGGCGAAGACACTCGCCTAAATCTTCAGAAAAGTCAAAAACTCTGAAATCCCAGGAACTCGCGCACGCCCATAAAAAAATAATAAAATATAAATAAATATATATTTAATTTTTAGAGAGAGAAAGAGAAGAGGAGAGAGAGAAGAGAGAGAAAGAGTTAGAGAGAGAAGAGAGATTTAGAGAGAGAAAGTCTAGAGAGAGAAAGAAAAAGACTAGAGAGAAAGAGATGAGAGAGAAAGAGAGAGGAGAGAGAAAGAGAAACGGAGAAAGAGAGAGCTGAAAGAGAGACTGCAGAGAGATACGGCACACACAAAGAGAGAGAGAGAGAGAGAGAGAGAGAGAGGACGGATAGAGAGAGAACTGCAGAAGAGAGAGAGAGAGAGGACAGTGAGAGAGGGGGAGAGAGAGAGAGAGTCGGCTAAAGAGAGAGAGAGAAACCGGGAGAGAGATGAGAGAGGGGGCTGTCGCCCCTCCTCATCCTGCGCTCAGGGGGCCCGGGTGGGCCCCTGGCTTCGTACGGCCGCCGGCACCCAGCCCAGGGGTGGCGCCGGCTACCCAAAAAAAGGGGGGAGAGGTGGAGTTTTTGGGTTTGGAGGTGGAGACGAGTAGTGGTGGTGGAGGAGAGGGTGATTTTGGGTGGTGGTGGAGAAATTAAAGGAGATAGGAGGGGGAGGAGGAGGAGGAGTAAGGTGTTGTGGGGGTAGAGTTAGAGTGGAGAAGATGGTGGTGGTGGTGGTTAATTTGAAGAAGAAGAAGAAGAAGAAGAAGAAGGTGGAGATGGTGGTAGTTTTGAGGAAAGAAGGAGATGGAGACGGTGGTGTTGATGTTGGTATTGGTGAGAGGAAGAGGTGGCCGGAATTGGGATGGGGATCCTCGCCGACGACGGTGGCCGGAGCTCCAGAGTGGGGCCCGATTTGGGCTTCAGCCAAATCAAGAAGAAGAAGAAGAAGAAGAAGAGAAGGATGAAAGAAAGATAAAGAAAAAGAAAAGAAAAGGAGAGAATGATGGATGAAGGGATGTGATGGATGGGAGAGGGATTAAATGAAGGGGGAGTGGGCGGTTGGTGAAGTCGGTGGGAAAAGAAAAAGAAAAGGAAAGAAAGAAATAAAGAAAGAAAAGGAAAGATTCTAAAAATATAATATTAAAATAAAGTCGGAAAATATCGACTGTTTCAGAAAAATCCTCAAAAATCCCCAGAGGTAGAAAACATCGCCCTGAGAAATAATACGAAATCAGTTTTTAGAAATAAACTTTCATTTTCAAATTAAAAATCCTGGAGTCATTCGTCGATACCGATTCGATCGCATTTTGATAAATTCTGAAAAATCTCAAAAAATGCATTAAATGAGAAAATATGATTCTAAGAAGTAATGTGAAATTAAAATCTAAAAATTTAATTCCGATCGTAAACTAAAAATTCTAAAATCAACCGGCGATACTGGCCGACACCAAAACCGGTGGAATTTTGATAAATTTAGAAAAATCTCAGAAAAATATTTAGATAGAAAATATAATTTTAAGAAATAATGTGAAAGTCATTTATAGAAATTAAATTTTATTTATAAATTAAAAATCTGAGAATCGATCAGCGGCACTAGTCGACACCGATTTTGAAGATTTTCAATTAAATCCAAGAAAATCCCAGAAAATCATAAAAAATGTAGAATATTAGAAAACGATATTTGAAACTAATATTGGTTAAATCTAACTACCAAAAAGACTAAATCGAGCAATACACTAGGATCGGGTCCTCGGTTTAGAGTAGGGCTGACTCTGAGTCCACAAATCCAGATCCAAGGCAAAACGAGCATATAAATAATTCATAATACAAAACAAATACATGAAGTAAATCGAAAAATATGATTGAAAATTTGAATACGCAACTAAGTACGTATTCCGGAAGCGGGGTGTTACATTCCATCCACCTTACAAAAATTGCGTCCTCGCAATTTCGATAAGGGGCAAAATGAACACAAAAGGGACAAGGACGAGAATTATACCAATTAAGATATGAATCACTACAGGTAGGGCTTTCAAGTCGACTGAACAATAATCTGAATATAAACATCTTCTGCACTTCCTGCTGTATAAATCTTCGAATGATATTGAATAATACTGACCTGATAATACTGCTTTGCAATCGAATTCCCGCTGTACTGCATACTTAATATCACTCCGAGAATGAGCCAGAATACTGAAGATAAAGAAAACCCTGATAATACTGAGCATAATAAAGAAGACCGATAATTAAGAATTCCGAAGACCAGACATCGATCACTCTGAAGAATATAGCCAAGAATAGAGAATAACTGTAGAAAACCTGAATACCGACTTCTGAAAGATGACCCGATCGTGGATCAATTCTGAGAATACTTGAGCTTTCTAGAGTTGGCCGAAGAGATCATATAATAGCTTCATTCAGAATCAGCCGCTACCTCTCTAGTATATCCATATCTTAAGTTGGTATAAAGGCTACGAAAACCAAAACAGTGAAAAGATAGAAGGGATTAGGAATCAAAGGAAGGATGATTAAAGAATAGATAACTCTATACTTGTAGTTGGACTATATAACCAGGACTCATGCATTCCAGTTATAAATTTTTGTACCATTAATTTGCCATCTGGACGTACTGAGGATGTGAGAGCCTAGGCTCTGATACCATCCTGTAACGCCCCGATCCCGCGAGTACGGAGACGTTACTGCGACATATATACGCAGGTAAAAAATACCCTCACGTATATACGCTAAACAGCAGTACAAGTAAGAATCAGAGCACGGAAGCACGTGGTGCATTATACATTCCAACATATGAGTACAATTATAAAGTTATCACCAGATGTGACACTGTATTTTAAGAATATTACATCACCGATAGGCATAAATGCGATAATACAAAGAGATGCACAAATATCAATAGTACAAAAGACGCTCACGAGTTTACAGAAGAAAAACTCGAGAGACGCGCAGGAGGACCTAGAAGGATAGGGCTCTGGACGGTCTGCTGGGGATCCACGCTTCAGCTGCACATCTCTGATCAGCATCTGGGGGAATCCACAAGCTCCAAGCTTCGAGATCTGGACATAAGGATCTAGGGGAGTCAGAACTCCCCAGCGAGTGGCGATGCTAATGCCAAGTGGCGTGCGAAGATAAGCACACGTGTATCGATAAATCCGAATCATAAACATGTATTAAAAACCGTGTCGTGAGCATAAGCATATAGAAGCAGGTAAAGATATAGCAAATGATATCAAGTAGGGAATACTCATGGTACGATAAGATAGGGGCAGAAGACTGATGGAATAGAACACAAGTGGCAAAGCAGGATGTAAGCAGCTTTAATTTAATAATCATAAAACTGAAAATCTGAAGTAAAACCCGATGGAAGCAAACTCGGTAACGCATACATCGGATACATTGTCAGCATCTTTTATTATTATTATACTCATCTTATCCAGATGTTTAGATATGTGAACTAGCGTCCCAGCACACATATATCCACATCTGAGTAAAGCAAGGTTGTTATTGAAAACCAACGGGGGTATCAACGAACAATATTTACAGTAGGTCCCGTACATGCCCGGGACCACGGTCCAGGGCGTTCCATTGCTGGAGTATGGAACTGGCCGTAAGGCCTACAGGAGGGTCTTATAGAATGTCCTTTTATAAAGATGGTACCAAGAAGGAGGGAGCCAGCGCTCCCCTCGGTCACCTGGAGGCCCTCAGGTCAGATCGAAAGTTTTAGTTATACAACGTACCTAATACCACTGTAAACACGAACATGTTTTGATATCCGCAAGTTTCCCCCGACCAGATGTAAGTTGTCCCATTTTATGATTTATTAGATAATTATCAGATTTTGGGAATGAGTAGGAACAAGTCAAAAATATCAGGAATACAGGTGTATCAGGAGTACAGTTTGTACTGAAATATATCAAGTTGTAACCAAGATTCAGGTCATCATTCCTATTATCGTGATAATTATAAGAGTCAAGTACGTCATGCCAGGTGTCAAGTGATAGCATGACAGGAGGGTGATATTAGACAGGTGACAAGTGACAAGTGATATCAAAGGGGAAATCCTGCAATGTTGTCTCTGTTTTGCCAAATGATGATAACGTAACAATAGCTTCTCTCAGCGATTCTGAAGACGAGAAGCATGCTTTCACAACACAAGGTGCTGCACCCCAACCAACAGGTACTCGGTCTGAGAAATCATACCTAAGACAGTATGAGAAAACTACTGATGAGGCACAACAGCCAACTACGTCAGCAGAAGTACCTGTTCTGGCTTCAGTTCCCACGCCAGAAAAAGAAAAGCAGAAAGAAGTCTAGTTTGACCGCGTCTTGAAGAGACCTTCAGGCCCAGGATTTGACGTTCCTTTCTGCTTTGATTTATTGGCACAACTGGCCAATGTTCCAGCTCGGATCACTATACACGAGCTGCTTCGCCTCCCGAAAGAGACAAGGGAGGCACTCAGGGACGCACTGGCTGATTCGGAATCATTTCTGACACATATGCCGGAGGCCTCTCAAGATGACATTCAACCTATGTGTCCTGAATGTCATCATGTACAGCCAAAAATACCTGCTATCACTTGTTGGCCCAGAGGCCTTCCACTCTAGTTTTGATGATGATTAACTCATGTAGTTATAGTTTACTAATAATCTTGTGATATTTAGTTTCAGATACTTAACCAAGATATTAGTAGGTGATTTGCTTCAATAAAGGTGTTTTGGAGCTTTCACATGGTGATTCAAGATCCCGAGCGTCAAAGTTCATATCTAGCACTCGTTGGAGTCAAGCTCGGTGGATCACGTTTGGATCGAGTCGACTTGGAGATGACGCTCTACAAGAAGACTTCGGTACAGTGTTTAGTTTATATTTTAGATCCATTGTTAAAGATTAGATAATGTGGTATGCTCAAGTTCACAACACACACACTTGTTTAAGTTTCATGTTTTGGTTTTCAGTTTTTGGTTTAACCGATCTTGGTTTTCATGAATAGATAGAATCAAAACAAGTTTACATGGTTTAATGTATATTAGATTTGTTCTATATACATCTATATTTCAACTATTTAAACAAACTTAGTTTGATAGTCTAATTCATGAGTTTGGAGTTTTGGTATTTTAACAAAACTTATTTTGAATTTAATGTCAAAAACATTGATAAATACCTTTCATGTATATTGGATTATATCCATATACTATATGCCTCAAAGTTGTTTCAATATCATGTTTTTGTATTTGGATGAGTTTTGGACAAAATGATTTTCCATTTCAAAAATCTATGTTTTGGAAAATACGAGTTTTGGTTTTCGGCAAAATTTCTAAGTTACAAAAATAGTTCAACTTGTTTGTAACATGTCTTAATTTTACTCAAACATGTTTGATTATCAAAGTATTATACTGAAACTATTTTTGTGGATTTTTAGAGATTTTATGGGATTTTATCAAAGAAAAAATACCAAGTTTTCAATCCCTTATTAGTCCTGTTCTGGCTTCTGCCGGTTGACCGGACCGGTCGACCAGGCTAGGAGTCGGTCGACCAAGTCGGTCGACCGACGTGCACAGAACGTGCACGCCAGTTTGGCTGGAGGGCTGGTCGACCGACCCGGTCGACCGCCAGAGAGCTTCTGCTCTATGGAAAGCCCCGGTCGACCGGGTTGGTCGACCGGCATAGAGCTCTGCTCTCTGTTCCAGGCCACGGTCGACCGCTGCCCCAACGGTCAGAAATTTGACCGTTGGTGGTCGACCGGGCCGGTCGACCGACAGCCGTCCAGGCTGCTGACTGGACCCCAACGGCTAGATTCTTTCTTGGCCTATATATTGGGGTTCTTTGGGCTGTTTTGGACAGAATTTGAAGAGCCAAAAATTCCTATACTCTCTAATGCTTTTATACAAGATTCAAAATAGTTTTGGGCTTTAAAGTTTACATTTGATTTGGTGTTTTTATAGGGTTTGGAAAATCAAAGAAAAGTGATTTTGGGAAAAGTATTTTGGTTCATCTTCTTCATCCTTATTTCTAGTTTTTCCCAAGGATTTTCTTTGAGTATTTATTTTTCATTCCTTGTGTTTTTCTCACACTTGAGCCATATCTTCTATCCTATCTATTAGGATCTTTGTTTTGTGGGAAAAGAAGTTGTTTGTGGTTGAGATATACCACCTAGTTGTAAACCCTCCTAATTTGTGATATCCCTCTTGTGTAGAAGTTGATTATTGGAGTGGTGGTTGGCTCCCTCTAGTGAGAGGTGGAGATTGTGTTTAGCTCCCTCTAGTGAGAGGTGGAGTTTGTGTTGGAATCCCTCGAGTGTGAGGTGATTGGTGTTTGTTGGCTAAGTGCCTACCCCTCTTGAGTGAGGTGGTTTTTGTATTGGTTGTGCCTTGCCTCTAAGTGTAGAGGTTGTATTGGTTGAGAGAGGAGTTGTGTACTCCCAATTGTATTTGCCTCAAATCCTCAGTGGAGGTTCCCTGTGTGGGAGTCCTGTGTGGACAAGTTAGTAGAAATCCTTCTGTGTGAAGGCGGGGACGTAGAGCTGTGTGCTCGAACCTCGAAACATATCTCGGTGTTTGCGTTTGATCCATTGACTCTAACTCTCTCTATTACTTTGTGCATCTATTCATATTGCCATATCATATACATGCTTGTGTTGTTTGTGTGTGTGCCTCACTTGTGTTTAACCACGAGAGCTTCATATAGTACCTCAACTCTTATTTAGAGAAATCAAGAGGAGTTAGTCCAAAGCCCTTCACCAGGAATTCGGCTACACTCGTTGGTTACATTAAGTGTGTTTCCAATTTAGTTTTAATTTCTGCATTTTGTTCATTAGATTAGCCGTACACCTATTCACCCCCTTTAGGTGTAATTACACCACTTTCACTGCTGAGGACATGCTCCTCAAGGACAATAAACACGATCGATCCCTGTATTATACTGAATACATCGGCTCGACGTGCATCGAGAGGGTACAGGTTGATTCAGAGTCTGCCCTTAGTATCATCCCCAAAAGGCTCCATTACTTTCTTAGAATACCACTCACAGGCTATCTGCAAAGACTACTACGATATATGGTTTTAATGCAGGAAGTAGTCACCCACTGGGAAAGATTCGGCTTCGCTGTCGAATTGGAGACTTTAAATTAGAAGTGACATGTTACGTCATCGACACTGACACATCATATAATTTACTGCTTGGGCGGACTTCTATTCATGCTAATTGGATCGTTCCCTCCACTCTGCACCAGTGCTTCAAGTACGTGAAAAATAATGCAACAATACGAACGGTGTTTGCTGAAAAACAGCCATTCAAAGGAGTGAAAAAATTACTTTACTGATGCTCTCCTCTACCAAGAAGCTAACAAAGTGGCTAAAGAACAGCTGCTTAAAGACGACGACAGCGGCAACGAAGCAGATTCAGAGTCAGAAGAAGACACGTCAGCTACTCTTGTTTTTAAACCAATTATAGCATATCTTAACGATTCTTCATGTAATAATCCCATTAGGGATGATGACGAATGGGTAATTAATGAGAATATTACTTTTGATTATCCTGTGAGTATTGATCTATTTAAATCTATCGACAATAGCTCCCTACACATGCCTTTGTTCATGTTAGGCATGGCAAGTACGGCTGTAGAGCGTGAAGAAGGCTCAGTATTTGTGACCCCTTCATCTAAAGGGAGGTCAATCACCTATAGTATTCGGTAGGGCCCAACCACGAATGTCTGCAGTTTCAGATTCAAGTTCGGACTCAGAGCCCTTATAATTTTTCCATTATGCACGATTAGCGCACCTTATGATGCAAAAAATGGGATACAATTTATAACATAGGAAAGGTTTGAACTTCAGAAAAGGACGACGTGATCCTCTTCGGACTTTCGTGCCAAAAGGGAAGCCAGCGAATTATTACGATAGAACACGCAGAGGGTTGGGATATGTTACACCTCCCAGCTTCAATCCGAAGATGAAGAATCTCTCCCATCACAATCTGCCTCTTCATCTGAGTGGGAATCAGTTGTCAGTGTGGGGATGATTTTCAAGAAACTCTTCGTCAATATGACTTCAATTGATCAATTGGAGCATGAAGAGGCTATCGAAACATTTGACACTGAACCATGGGCTCAGCAACTCGATCTCCAGTGGGAAAAGCGATTCGAACAAAGTGAACCGCCCACTGGGGATAGGGTAATTCAGGTTAATCTGCGTAGTCGGGATCACCCTAAATCCATCTCTATAAGTGAAAGTTTATCACCCACAGAAAGAGAAGAATTGATAGCACTCATGCAAGAGTATATCGATATTTTTGCATGGAATTATAAAGACATGCCCGGTCTTGATCCACAAATAGCCATGCATTGTTTAAACATTAAGCTTGACGTCAAACCGGTGAAGCAACAGCAACGACGATTTTGCCCTGACATTATGGAAGCTATTGAAGCTGAAATCCATAAACTCATCGAGTGCGGTTTTATATGAGAAGAGCAACACCCGGATTGGGTTGCTAACATTGTCCCCGTTCTTAAAAAGAATGAAAAAAATCTAGATCTGTATTGACTATCGCGATTTTAATGCAGTTTGCCCTAAAGACGAGTTCCCACTGCCCATCACTGACGTCATGATTGACAACACCTATGGCTTTGAGAGAATGTCTTTTATGGATGATTTCTCAGGGTACAACCAGATCAAGATGTACCCAGAAGACGAAAGGCACACTTCATTCCGGACACCGTTGGGGGTATACTGTTATACTGTTATGCCCTTTGGATTAAAGAATGCTGGAGCAACCTATAAACGTGCAATGAGCACAATCTTTCGTAGTCACCTCCGAAAAATGATAGAGTGCTATGTCGACGACATTGTTGTCAAAGTCGTGATAAAAATGATCATCTTCGTGACTTAAAAACAATGTTCGATATAATGCGAGCTTACCAGTTGAAAATGAACCCAACAAAGTCCTTCGTAGGCGTTTCAAGTGGCAAGTTCTTGGGTTTCATTGTCACGCCAAAAGGAATCCATCTGGACCCAGACAAGGTCAAAGCTATTCGGAGCATGCAACCACCTAAGAATCTCAAAGAACTTAGGGGCCTGCAAGATAGGTTGGCCTATATCTGAAGATTCATTGTAAATCTTTCGGGCCGTTGTCAATCATTCACCCGGCTTATGAAAAAAGGTGTTTCTTTTGTATGGGATAAAGCCTGTCAGGAGGCTTTCGAGGATATTAAAAAATACCTCACTAAACCTCCAGTCCTGGTGGCTCCTACATCAGTAAACCATTCTTACTTTATGTAAAAGCTATAGACCATTTCTTAGGTGTTCTCCTTACTCAAAAGAATGATGATGGCCATGAACAGGCCATTTACTATCTAAGTAGGACCCTGATAGGAGCTGAGTCCCGGTATAACCCTATTGAAAAAGAATGTTTAGCTCTTGTCTTTGCCATTCAAAAGACGCGACATTACTTGGTCGGCCAAACCATACATGTCATTTTCAAAGTTAATCCCTTACGTATCCTCATGACAAAACCGGGATCGCTAAATTCAAGGTTGGCTAAATGGGCCATCCTCCTGTCTCATTACGACATGCTCTTTGTTCCTCAAAAGGTAATCAAGGGTCAGGCCCTTGCAGAGTTTCTAACCACTCATCCGGTGCCGGAAAGCTCAAAGCTTCGTGAAGATATTCCAGATGAGATTTGTAAGTACACCTAGAGGGGGGGTGAATAGGTGTACCGCTAATCTAATGAACTAAATGCGAAAATTAAAACTAATTTGCAAGTACACTTAGTGCAACCAACGAGTGTAGCCGAATTCCTCGTGAAGGGCTCTGGACTAACTCCTCTTGATTCCTCTGAATAAGAGTTGAGGCGCTATATGAAGCTCTCGCGGTTAGGCACAAGTGAGGCACACAAGCAAACACAACCAAGCATATAGGTATAAGCAATATGAATCAATGCAAGGTACAACACAAGCATATAAATGATATGACAATATGAATGATGCAATGCACAACACAATGTAAAGAGAGAGAGAGAGTTGAGAGTCAATTGATCAAATACAAACAAGAAGATGTGTTTCGAGGTTCGAGCACTGAGCTCTACGTCCCCGCTTTCACCGAGAAGGATTTCTAATCCACTAGGAGTACCGAACTCCTCTCTCAACCAATACAACCTCCACCGAGGCAATACAAATGGTCTACCGAAGACCGGAGTACCAAACTCCACAAACCAACCAATACAACCTCCACCGAGGCCACAAACACCACAATCCACCTCTACCGAAGAGGGATACAAATCCACCACCGACTCCACCTCACAAAGAGGGAGTAAACAACAACCTCAACCTCTACCAAAGAGGGAGCAACCAACAACCCAAATCAACCTCTACCAAAGAGGGATACAACAAATGAGGGTTTACAACAAGGTGATCACAAAAGACCACAAACTCAAATTTTCCCACAAATAAAGATCCTAATAGAATAGGATAGGAGATATAGCTCAAGTGGAAAACAAGTGTTTTGATCAAAGAAAATCTCTTGGGAAAATACCAAATAGATATAGATTTTTAGATCAAGAAACTAATTCCCAAAACCTATTTTCTTTGAAATAAAACAAAACACTTTAAAACAAATAAGATGGATCTTTTTGCTCTTTAAACACTTTGAAAACTTGCTTTGAAAACCAGAGAATAGGAAAATTTTTGCTCTGAAAAATCTTGCCAAACTCCAAAGAAATGAGGCTTAAATAGCCCTCCAACAAAAACTAGCCGTTGGGACTGTTTGTCAGTCCTGGCGGCTGGCGGTCGACCGGCCGGTCGACCGCCAACGGTCATATTTTTGACCGTTGGAAGAAACCGATCGACCGCCCAAAAACAGATAGCAAAGCTCTCTTTCCCGGTTGACCGCCCGGTCGACCGGCCCAAGTGCCTGGCCAACGTGCACAGGCTTGTGCACGTCGGTCGACCGTCCTGGTCGACCGACTCTGGGTCCGGTCGACCGGTCGTCGTCGACCGCCAGAGCCTGGCAGGCTGGGTTCTGGGTCAGAAAACTGGGTTTAAAATAAATCTAATAAATCCCATAAAACTTCTAAAAATCCACAAAAATAGTTTCTAACATAGTATATGTTATATAAACATGTGATAAAAATTTCAACACAATTATCAAACATTTTGAACCATTTTTGTGTTATAAAAAAATTACCGAAAATCAAAACTTGTATTTTTCCAAACTTTGATTTTTCAATAGGAAATCTGATTTTTCCTAAAACTCATTCAAATACAAAAACATGATACTTAAACACTTTTAGGCATGTTGCATATGGACATAGGTCCAATATACATGAAACATATACATATCATAGTTTTTGTCTTTAATTCTAAAATAATGTTTTGTTAAAGACACAAAACACCAAACCTCATGAATAGGCATCTCAACATAAGTTTGTCTAGGAAATTAAGCTTACATGTATATAGAATATATCTAATATACACTTAAACAAAGTAAACTTGTATTGATACTATCTATTCATGAAAATCTTTATCGGTTAAACCAAAAATCGAAAACCAATATCCAAAACATAAAACGTGATCACACTATCTAATCTTTACACATGGATCTAAAACAAACTAAACTAAACTAGGATACCTAAGTCTTCTTGACGATCTCCATTTTCAAGTCGACTCCATCCAAAACTCCATCCACTGAGCTTGACTCCAACGAGTGCTATATATGATCTTGATGCTCGGGCTCTGGAATCATCATGTGAAAACTTTCGGATCACGGAGTATTGAAGCAATCACCAACTAATATCTTGATTAATGATCTGAAACTAAACATCATAAGATTATTAGTAAATATAACTACATGAGTTAATCATCATCAAAACTAGAGTGGAAGGCCTCTGGGCCAACAATCTCCCCCTTTTTGATGATGACAAAACTCATGGAGTTATATTTGCATGGATTAAAGTTAAGCTTCAAATACTTCTCCCCCTTAACTCATGCATAGCAATAAACATATAAATATGGAATGAAAGCACATAACTATGCAACTACAAGGAGATAAACATGCATAAACAAGCATGAACCACATCAAATATTTTTCTCCTATTTGCAAAAACACAAAACATATATGCATAAACATAACTCCTTTTTCCAAAAACATAAAAACATGCACATATGTACCAAATACTTCTCCCTCTTTTTGTCAATCATCAACAAGGGGTCAAAGTAAAAACAAATCAATAAATTCTTCTTCCCCTTTTTGTCCGAAACAAAAAATTAACTCAGGGGTCAAACAAACAAATCAATAAATAGATATATGCGATATACATTCATGAAGAGGAAGACGCTAAGTTAACTTCCCTACATATATGCATTACATGAAGAAAGGATGACAAGCCCTAATTCACATAACACATAATATGCAATGCATAAGAAGAGATGTGAAGCTCCCCTTACACACGTGTATCGCATAAAGAAGAGTTGTCAAGCTCCTCAATATAAGATACACTCAACATGAATCTATATGTAGAAGGATGTTAAGCTCCCCTTGCATATAGGCAATATAAATCAAAACATTTTTCATATTTCTTATTAAAACATTTCAAATTTTCTCAATAAAATAAATTTGATACCAATTAAAAATGTGTCAAAGTAGTACATTTAGATACCAAATGAAAGTAAATAAGGCATTGATACCAATTGTGAGAAAACAAATAAAATCTTGATACCAATTGAAAATATTCAAATAAGCATCTTGATACAAAAAGATACCAATTGTAAGTATTTGTCATTTAGAGCATATGATATCAAAATAAAATCAATTTTCAACATAAAGTGTGAGAGTAGAAATCAACGGTAAACAAAATACCAATTGAAAGATAAAAATACAAATTTTCTCCCCCTTTATGAAATACCAACTAAAAAGATGATCAAATTTTTATTTGTTATAAGCTTATCATTTAAAACATTTGTGCTCAAAGATATAGGATATAGTAAGCACAAATAAAATATGTATAGGTGTATGAAAAACGAGTACCAATCAAAATAGATGATACCAATTTAAAGCATACATACACAAAAAAATATGAGTATACAAGAAATGTTAATATTGATACCAATTGAAAGAATCCAATGATACCAATTGAAACAACAATAATATCAAGAGTATATCTCATATAACCTACCACCCAATCATGCTCAAGTTTAAAATGATTTTCAATAAAAGCATACAAGGCATGGTCTCCCAACCAACCGCCCGTAGAAGGTAGGGGTTTTCATAAATAGGTTTGAAAATAGGATATGTTTGAAAACTCTACCATGTGAAGAATACGAACTAGTTAAATGGAAAAACTTTTAAACTAGTACGAAATCCTTCAAGTAAGGAATAAAACAAAATTATTTTCCATGAAACTATGTAAATCACATGATCACTAAAACACTCAAAGTCCATAAAACCCATACATACTCATGAAAATAAAATCATGAGAAACATTTAAATGAAGTGAGTGTACAAGTGTTATGTGACACAAATAATCATGAAAATAGACATTCAAGCTCAATATTCCTCAAAACATGAAAATCATCAAAACTCGATTTCTTCAAGGCATATGTATGTCAAGTATAAACTAAAGCATACATACATATCCAAAACATAACGAGTCCACAAATGTATATGCATTAAGGCACGTGGCTCAAAGGATGTATATGTATAATCAATAGTTTAGACAAGATGGACATATACATGAAGTGAAAACACATGATCATAAAACATGGATAAAATGGGAATACAAGTCAAACGCATGAATCATCAAAACTAGACTATACTAGCACATCTAATGGGTACAAATAAGCGTTCAAGCTCAAACATATAAAAATTTATTTGTGGCCCACTATATGTATAAGTATAAATCCTAGTTTTAATGAAAACTAACATTTAAACAAGTAATCAAAACATGAAGCATCAAAATAAAACAAAAATCATAAACACACATATGATCATTATGTATGTGCATTAGATCTAGGACATACATATTAGTTAAAAACAAGGTGAGAACACATAGATATAGATCCATATTAAATATGGGTGTCTCAAATAACTAACATGTATATCACTAATCTAATTCCCATGGCATAATCATAATAATCAATAAAAATCAAAACATGCTATAAATAATGAACATGAAAAGCATGTAAATATAAACGGGAGTTAGAGATCGATACCAAAACCGATGAGGGCACTTCTCTAGTTCTCCAAACCAAGGTGGTCTTCCCACCAAACATCCCTTGAAAGTAATGCATCCAAATTGTTCTCTTTAAGCACGGAACGCATCCACTTTAAGGTACCGATACTCTCACGTCATACGAGAGCCCACACCTACATCAAATACAATAGGGGTGGTCTTTGGTACCCATACTCTTTTGGGTCCATGGGGGTTAGTATCTTTTCTAACCCAAACAAATTTATTTGCTAAATTAACATCATGTATACGATCATAGCAAAATTTAGCAAGGTGGCCCTTACGTCCACAATGTGTACAAGTGTACACATGAGCATACAAGGTGTGATGGTGGTGACCGTGAGTAGCATGTGTATGCCGTGGAGGGTGTGCATGCAAAGATGAAACTTGTTTCTTTCGAAACAAAGATTCCAAACGTGTATGACTCAAAACACAATGGCTCAAAGTGGAGCCCAAACAATCAATATTCTTCTTTAGCATGGATATATCATTTTCAATTAAAGAAGAAGTGTGGCATGCAATAGGTGAACTAGGTGAAGCTATCCTAGCATGGCAAACATGTGTATCAATATTATTTTGCAAAAATTCATTTTTCTTTAAACACATTTCTAAATCCTTTGAAATTGAAGCAATCTTTATTTCAAAGAATCATTTTCTTTTAAAACAAAATTAACTTTTGAAGACAAATTTTCATTTTTCTTCAAAATTGTTTCACAATCATTTTTAGATTTTAAAAATTCATTTTCTTTTAAGACAAGATCAAGTTTAGATTTTAATGAATCCCTTTCATTAGAAATCTCAACCTTCTCTTGCAAAACCAACTCAAGTTTTGAAAACAAATCCTCTTTTTCTTTATTTAATTTACACGTTTTCTTTTTCAAAACTTTATATTTTTCAAGGAGGTTCTCACAAACAATAGATAACTCTTCATTTAAAGCATCGGCATCCATACTATCATGATCATCAAATGAAGAGCTAGCACTATCTAGTTGAGTATCCGAATGTACCTCAAGGGAGTCATTCCCTTGGACCATATAGCATCGTTGTTCGGATTCGTCTCCACTAGATTCATCCTCCGGTTGGATTGGCAATTGAAGCTTGGAGGTGGTCAATTTGTTCCACACTGCAAAGGCGGAATCAAAATTAGAAATAAGCATAAGATAATCTTTGTTAAGCGTGCTTCTAATAGCCTCAAGGGCAAGTGTATTGGCCCCTATATGATTGCGGTTACCAAGATAGCATTTCTTGGTAGCGGCAAGGAAAACATGCAAGCCTAGGGTTTTTAGGTACAAGGACATTCTAAATTTTCACATGTCAATGTTGGAAACATCGAACATGGGAGGTGACAAGCAAGCCATGAGTGTGTGCAAACAAATATACGTGCAAATGCAAATGATAGATTAGCAGACCAAGATCACACTCCTAGGTGGTTAAACCAAATATCAGAAGCGTAGACTCTGATACCAATTGTAAGTACACCTAGAGGGGGGGTGAATAGGTGTACCGCTAATCTAATAAACTAAATGCGGAAATTAAAACTAATTTGCAACTACACTTAGTGCAACCAACAAGTGTAGCCGAATTCCCGTGAAGGGCTCTGGACTAACTCCTCTTGATTCCTCTGAATAAGAGTTGAGGCACTATATGAAGCTCTCGCGGTTAGGCACAGTGAGGCACACAAACAAACACAACCAAGCATATAGGTATAAGCAATATGAATCAATGTAAGGCACAACACAAGTATATAAATGATATGGCAATATGAATGATGCAATGCACAACACAATGTAAAGAGAAAGAGAGTTGAGAGTCAATTGATCAAACGCAAATAAGAAGATGCGTTTCGAGGTTCGAGCACCGAGCTCTACGTCCCCGCCTTCACCGAGAAGGATTTCTAATCCACTAGGAGTACCGAACTCCCCCTCTCAACCAATACAACCTCCACCGAGGCAATACAAATGGTCTACCGAAGACCGGAGTACCAAACTCCACAAACCAACCAATACAACCTCCACTGAGGCCACAAACACCACAATCCACCTCTACCGAAGAGGGATACAAATCCACCACCGACTCCACCTCACCAAGAGGGAGTAAACAACAACCTCAACCTCTACCAAAGAGGGAGCAACCAACAACCCAAATCAACCTCTACCAAAGAGGGATACAACAAATGAGGGTTTACAACAAGGTGATCACAAAAGACCACAAACTCAATTTTTTCCACAAATAAAGATCCTAATAGAATAGAATAGGAGATATAGCTCAAGTGAAAAACAAGTGTTTTGATCAAAGAAAATCTCTTGGGAAAATACCAAATAGATATAGATTTTTAGATCAAGAAACTAATTCCCAAAACCTATTTTCTTTGAAATAAAACAAAACACTTTAAAACAAATAAGATGGATCTTTTTGCTCTTTAAGCACTTTTGAAAACTTGCTTTGAAAACCAGAGAATAGGAAAATTTTTGCTCTGAAAAATCTTGCCAAAATCTCAAAAAAATGGGCTTAAATAGCCCTCCAACAAAAACTAGCCGTTGGGACTGTTTGTCAGTGCTGGCGGATGGCGGCCGACCGGCCGGTCGACCGCCAACGGTCATATTTTTGACCGTTGGAAGAAACCGGTCGACCGCCCGGTCGACCGCCCAAAAACAGAGAGCAAAGCTCTCTTTCCCGGTCGACCGCCCGGTCGACCGGCCCAAGTGCCTGGCCAACGTGCACAGGCTTGTGCACATCGGTCGACCGTCCCGGTCGACCGACTCTTGGTCCGGTCGACTGGTCGGTCGACCGCCAGAGCCTGGCAGGCTGGGTTCTGGGTCAGAAAACTGGGTTTAAAATAAATCTAATAAATCCCATAAAACTTCTAAAAATCCACAAAAATAGTTTCTAACATAGTATATGTTATATAAACATGTGATAAAAATTTCAACACAATTATCAAACATTTTGAACCATTTTTGTGTTATGGAAAAATTACCGAAAACCAAAACCTGTATTTTTCCAACTTTGATTTTTCAATAGGAAATCTGATTTTTCCTAAAACTCATTCAAATACAAAAACATGATACTTAAACACTTTTAGGCATGTTGTATATGGACATAGGTCCAATATACATGAAACATATACATATCATAGTTTTTGTCTTTAATTTCAAAATAATGTTTTGTTAAAGACACAAAACACCAAACCTCATGAATAGGCATCTCAACATAAGTTTGTCTAGGAAATTAAGCTTACATGTATATAGAATATATCTAATATACACTTAAACAAAGTAAACTTGTATTGATACTATCTATTCATGAAAACCAATATCGGTTAAACCAAAAACCGAAAACCAATATCCAAAACATAAAACGTGTGTGTATTGTGAACTTGAGCATATCACACTATCTAATCTTTACACATGGATCTAAAACAAACTAAACTAAATTAGGATACCTAAGTCTTCTTGACGATCTCCATCTTCAAGTCGACTCCATCAAAAACTCCATCCACCGAGCTTGACTCCAACGAGTGCTATATATGATCTTAATGGCGGACAAAAAGATGAAAAATCCCGCCCAATTTAATGTCAGTCACCTCAATAATGTATCTTCCGAAAATACCCTCTGTCACATCTTTTTACCTTATGTAAAAAAGTTGCCTTTCAAAAAAAATTTCAGCTCTAAAATTTCACCTGATCATTCTGATCCAACTTGTTCTTTTATTTCACAAATTTGATCCGTTTTTTTAAAAATATATTTGCAACACATGGCGCCAAGAAATCATCCGCCGAAAAAGGTAATAGAAAAATGATATTTTTCAAAAATTTTTAGGGTTTGTGTATTTTAATTGTTTTAAATTTTTTCCAGATTTATTTCCGTTTAAGTTTTTTTTATTTTTTTTTAAAAATCTTTGGACCATGTTCGCAAATAAGTGATTTATATGTATGCGACCTTGCTAATATTTTTTTAAAGGAATTTTTTTCAAAATTTATGTAGTGTTTTGCGACCATGGTCGCACTGTATTTTGTCGCAGTATTTTCGAAAAAGTGATTTACATGTATGCGACCTTGCTAATAATTTTTTAAAGGAAAAATTTTTCAATATTTATGTAGTGTTTTGCGACCATGGTCGCACTGTATTTAACGTAATTTGTTTCATTATTCCTGGGTCGCAGTTGTTTATTATTGTACTGTAGTCTTATGCGACCTTCGTCGCCGTGTCTACCCTCGTCGCATTTGTTTATGTTTGCACTGTAGATGACTGCGACCTTGTTCGCAGTGTCGACCAGAGTCGCTGTAAAAGTTTGTGTTCGCACTGTAGTCTTATGCGACCTTGGTCGCAGTGTCGACCAGGGTCGCAGGTGTTTGTGTTTGCACTGTAGATGACTGCGACCTTGGTCACAGAATTCAAACCCCGAAAATTTGAAGAGATTCAGATGTACGACGAGCAGCAACAGCTTTATCATATTGGTGAACAAATTCCACTAGTTTCGTGTTTGCATTAACAAAACCATCAAAGAATGAATTAATACTCTCGGACCTCTGACTGGTTGTCATTCCAGCACAAAAAACATCCTTGAGATATGCATTAACCCAATGTCCACGAAGCCTGTACATCTTCAACAACCAACTGTCTTCTTCTTCTAAATGATATTTTTCATTCATCAGACGTCATCATTCCTCACAAGTGCTTATATCACGGGAGGTGTATCAAGCATGGAAATCGGAGACCATATCTTCTCCATACTTGTTTGTCATTGGGATTTGTTGCTCGGCAATATGTTTTCGCACATGCCAGAAACAGTAACGGTGCCGAGAAGTTGGGAAAACAATCTTGATGGCGTCACCAATCTGCGCATCCTGATCAGTAATAATCAGCTTCGGTTCAACTCCATGCATGCACTTGAGCCATTTTTGGAATAACCAAACAAACGTATCCCTCTGCTCATCAGCAAGCAATGCGCAGCCGAACAAAATTGACTGCCGGTGATGATTTACTCCAGTGAATGGAGCAAATGGCAAGCTCAAGTGATTAGTTCTGTATGTTGTGTCAAAAACGATCACTTCACAGAACCTCAGATACGAGGAAATAGCTCTTCCATCAGCCCAAAAAATGCTTCTAAGTGTGCCCGCGTTATCGACTTCACTTGAAAAGAAGAATTCTGGATCGGTCTCGGCTTTCTCTTGAAAATATTTGATAATAGCAATAAACTCATGGCCGCAGTTATTTCTACGTTGACGAGTAAAATCAATAACTTATTGCGGGCTCACTTCTTCACAGCCTTCTCCCTGGCTCATTGCATTCACAACGCGGGAAATATTTGAAGGCCGCATTCCCACATCAACCAGATTGCTCATAATGCTTCTGCTAATCTTTGAACGATGAGTCTGGTGAGAGTAATGGTGATGTACCTTATCCGGGCTTGACAATTCATGTGAATGAGTATCAACAAATTTTGTGATAACCCAATATCTTCTGTCAAAAAGAAAACGAAGACGGACATGCATCTCAGCAGGACAAGCTACTCTAGTGTCAATTCGACGATGCACTGTAAGCCCCTCTTGTCTTTTGTCACACAACTTTTTAACACCTTCCTTGTTGCAGCAAAATTTTCTGCAAATAATCTCATAAGGAGGCTTCCGTGACTTATCTGTACCTTTTCTTCTCACGCTAAAACCTCTATTCCTTGCAAAAGAATTGTAGAAATTGTATGCTTCCATATCCGACAGGAACTGTTTCCCTATAAACTTATCTGAGCTTCCAGACATTTCTCCATGTGCATTCATATCCTACAAAAAACAATTACACGAATTACATGAATATAAATACTTTTTAGATATCACACGTCTAAAATATAAGTTATATAACTGCGACCAAGGTCGCATAACAGATGAAATCTATATTACTTCTTATTAATTACTGCGACCAAAGTCGCAGTTATCCGTATGAGAAGAAATCTATATTACTTCTTACTAAAGACTGCGACCTAAGTCGCAGTTATCCGTATGAGAAGAAATCTATATTACTTCTTACTAAAGACTGCGACCTTAGACGCATACCAAAAAAAAAAAGATTTCACAGCCGGAGATTATTTTCAAATAATATAACAGTGGCCAAGGTCGCATAACATATGAAATCTATATTACTTCTTATTAATTACTGCGACCAAAGTCGCAGTTATCCGTATGAGAAGAAATCTATATTACTTCTTACTAAAGACTGCGACCTAAGTCGCAGTTATCCGTATGAGAAAAAATCTATATTACGCAGTTATCCGTATGAGAAAAAATCTATATTACTTCTTACTAAAGACTGCGACCTAAGTCGCAGTTATCCGTATGAGAAGAAATCTATATTACTTCTTACTAAAGACTGCGACCTTAGACGCATACCAAAAAAAAAGATTTCACAGCCGGAGATTATTTTCAAATAAGATTGCGACCGAATATTAAAACGGTCGCATTTCTGAAACTTTAAAACATGTGTTATAGGTCGCAGTACCACATAGACTAAAGAGAAAAATTCAATATTTAAGAAATTATTTTTAAAAATTGAAACAATTAAAACCTGTTGATCGGCATGCAAAGATGTCAACCCTTCAATATCTTCCATATTTAGATCGCCAGTAGACTGCTCAGACGTCGACATTAAATATTTTGGAGAAAAAATTGATCTGAAAAGATTTTATATTTTCAGAAAAAAGTTTATCGCAGGCTGAAAAGGAGAACCTAGATCTGACAAAGAGAGATAAGGAAATAGGGGAAAAAATAATTTATAAACAATAACCTAAATACTATAAAGAGCGGCAAAAATAAGGGGGAAAAATAATAATAAACAATAACCTAAGTCTGACAACGTGCGCTCCAAAAAATTGCCTTTTGGGCAAATAATAATAAACAATAACGAAAGTTACCGAAAGAGTAGCTTTTCATGAGGGGTATTTGGTAATTTAACTTCTTCCTATAAGCGGGCCGCAAGTTAGTGGGGTGACAAAATTGAGCCACGTCACCGCAGGCTGAGAGAGTTCTCTCAGCTGCAGGCTGATATACATTTTTCTCATATATATATATATATATATATATATATATATATATATATATATATATATATATAGGGTCGGCATGCGATGAATCGCTCGAGGAGTTGCTGCAAATGTTGAGTCCTGGCAAAGATCTTCTCTGTCCTCATTTCCTTGACTGGCGTGGACCGAACCACCAAAGCAGTCGATGACGCCGACAAAGCCTTGAGATCCTCTGCAGCGAAATCCTCATCGACCACGACCATGAAGTCGTCGTGCATCTGCTGGCTCCTGCTTCTCCTCCTCCGACTCCCCCTCGTCCCGTGCATCTTGTACTCCAGCATCTCGTCCAAGTCCCTGGCGTACGTCCTCACGAAAGCAGAGAAGTCCCAGGCATCAGAACTCGACGGGTCGTGGAAGTCCGAGAGGTTGAGCATCCGGGTGCCCCTCTGAGTGGCAAAGAAAATCTCCTGCTCGCAGGTTGGGTCACCATCGGTGAGGAGACGGCGGACGAGGATGAGGGTCTTGAGGGCGACAACCCAGCTACGGGTCTTGCCAAGGCGGCGAGAGAGGGTGGCGACGCACTGGCTGATGTAGTTGCGGGAGTAGCAGGTAAGGCTGAGTATCTCGCGGATGTGCCTCTCCTCGGCGGGGTACTCGTCGTGGCGGGTGGCCTTGACGATGGTGACGTCGAGGTCGGAGATGGAGTTGCTGCTGCTGACCTTGGCCAGGCCGATCCTGGTCTGGTCCTTGACAGCGCCCACGACCTTTCGGATCTTGCTGGGTGCCATTAATTAATTATGCTTGGATCTTGCTGTGTGCCATTAATTAATTATACTTGTTGGATATGAAATATAGTTAGGGGAGGAGGAGAGGAGGGGAAAGAGAAGAAAGAGGGGGTGGCATCGTCTCTCTCCTCCTCTCCTCTCCTCTCTCTTTCCTTTTGCCTCTGTGTGTTGTGTAATTGGATTTTGAGGATGTCGATGATCTTGCTGAGTTGGTGTGTTTCCCTGTACACGATTGGCTGAGGGAAGGGATGAACGAATTCCATTGGAATTCCACAGGTGTGGGAGGAGAAAGCGGGGAGTGTTGACGCTTGGCAATACTGCGAGATTGGGTAATTTTGATAGTTTTTTTTTTCTTTTCTTTTTTTGGAGAAGGGTAATTTTGATTGTAGTGTAGTTAAATAGATTGAATAGATAGAGTTTAATGGTTTTTTATTTTTCCTTTTTCTTTTCTACTCCGGTTTTTTTTATGAAAATCCAATGATTATAGCGCAGTTAATTAGATTGAATAGATAGATATCAAGTAAATTATTCAAAAAATTTATGAAATCGGTATTAATGTCAAGCTAAGAAAAAGTCAATAACTAAAACTGGCTACGGACCTATCATCAGATCCTAGAAATAGAGCCCCTCGATCATATATAATCCTACAACATTATCTTCATCCTACCAAAGAAAGAGCAAGTCCAATTACTAGCTCCAACAGGAAATGATAATAGACAAGAAACCCATCATAAATCATGAGAACTAGCAAATGACACTAAACCTCCAATGCCTCAGTGAGGCAAAGCAACATGCAAATAGAAAGTAAGAGCTTCGAATGTGCAGATACCCTCCAATGGAGAATAGCACTATAATCTACATTCACTAAGCTAAAAGAAGAAACATAAATCTGAGTCCAAGTGACAGTCTTGATCCATCATCAGTATTCAAATAGATCTTAGATAGTTTTAAGTCACAGTATTATTTTAACTAGACCACTGATAGGAAGGACACGTATTCAGAAGCTGAGACCGCTCCAAATCATGTATCACTCAAAAATCATATAGAAGGCTAGTTCTCCATTAACATGCCTGATGGAGTTGAGCTTAGCTTCACGAGTTTCCTCCGACTTCTTCAAGGCAGATGGTGGTCCTGTTGGCACAATGGACCAGACATGGAGTTTTACAAGGTGGAAACTTGTAACATGACTAAAGAGATGACAGAAAATTGTGATGTGTTTGTTGGTGTGAAGGATCAGAGAATACCTCAAAAGTTTGATGGTAACTGAACGTCAGCAAATCTTGTAAGCTGCAACTCACTAACAGCACGAGGGTCCGCAACATTGTCAGGAAAAATGTTACCAAGGCCATAAGAGCCGTCATTGACAAGTGGGTAATGGCAGTCACCAGGAGCAACTGACTCGGGGTTCCATTTGCCCATAAAACCAATATCATTAAGCTCCACATAATCCTCATTAGCAAATTCTTCCAACGAGGGATGCAGCTCCTGATCAAAGCCCGTGGTGCCACATAGAGAAGTTCCTTCAGTTGGCTCTGGCTCTGGCAATGGCTGGGAAGACAGATCAATAAGATTATCATAAATATCTTCAAAATCCAAACCAGGCACTGGAGTGGCAGCATCATTAGAATTGCTGAATTAAACATCTTCAGCAGAAGCAATAAAGAGTAATAGACTCCATTAAAAGGCAAAAAAAAAAAACAACCACAACAAAATGATCAGAAGCAAAATATAAGCATACCCCGTCGTTAGCATTTTCTGGACGAGCCGGAGAGCTATTAAGAAATGTTTCCAGTTGATCAAATAGGATCCCATCATCCCAAAAAGGTTCAGGGATACAGGAGGTTTCACGAACTTCAGGGAAGCCTTGCATGGATGACAATTCTCTGATTTTAGACATTTCAGGCACAAAGGATGGCTCTCCAACTTCCACATTACTTAGCACAGAGGATGGTTCTCCAACTTCAAAATTACTTAATATAGAGGATGTGACCCCAACTTCAGGAGCAACAAAAGCTTGTGAAGGAACATGATCAAATAAATGAGCATGCCCTGCAGCAGAGGTACTTGGAAACAAACCAGTATCCTCAATATCTGCATCATCCTCCCAATCCTCCTCCTTAAATGGTGCACCATATTGTTCCCCGTTTCTTGGACCAGGACCACTTTTCTGGAAAATTTTGCATATGACGTATGCATCCTGAGAATAGGATAAATATTTTTAGGTCATATCATGCCGTAAACAAAATCCAGAAATGTAAAATGCATTGACGAGAGTTTCACCCAACTCAATGTATTTTCTTTTCATGGCAACAAAAGTGGAGTATAAATTAGAGACAAATACTGAATTGACAACAAAGCTAAATTATAATATTCTTACAGGAAGGGAAAAAATCACAGCCTACAAAATTGATGATTAAAAATTTTCATTGAACACATGTTTACATAGTATCAATTAGCACACCAACATTCCATAGTACCCTAACCAAACAAATATACACCAACATCCATGATTGCTACAATCAACATCTTTTTTTCCCAGAAAAATATTTACTCGCATATTTTGACAACTTTTAAGGTAACTGTTATGATCATGTAAGCCGTAGAAAAGGCTTAAAAAGTCCTGGTCAAGTTCCACCTTATATTGAGTGTATAAGCTGAATAATTTCACCAAATATCTATATCAAATACATAGAAATATCATTTGTAAAATATGATATACAAGTCAAGCATATACACTGGTTACAGAATTATCATCCTGTCTAAGCAAAAAACAATATGGTATAAGTATGATTCAACCACACAGGTTCCAGATATAATCAAACATCTTGAATTCCTATTGCTATTAGAGTTCAGCCATTAAGGGCCTGTTTGTTTCGTTGCAAAACGTCGCAAGTCGTAAGTCGTAAAATGAGAATGGAAAAAGTGAACTATAGCAGAGAAAATATATTGTGTTTTACGGTGTTTGGTTGATAAAGTGAAGTGTAAATGGAAAAGTATATTGTGTTTTACGGTGTTTGGTTGATAAAGTGAAAGTGTAAATGGTAAAGTATATTGTGTTTTACGGTGTTTGGTTGGTAATGTAAAAGTGTAAGTGGAAAAGTTGACCACAAAATTAACTGTAGCAGTGATTTAAATATTATAAATACTATTATATTAAATCTACTATTGCAAATTAAATTGTATTAATAAATTTGGGATAAAAAATTAATAATCTTAATATTTTATTTATAACAATAATATTAATAAAATATTAGTATATATAGTAAAATATTACTAAAATATTAACTAAATAAATAATATAAAATTTAAAAAAATCTAAAGAACATTAATAAAATTTTAAGAATACTAATAAAATATAAATATTAAAAAATGTTACAACAATAATAAAATATAGTTATAATATTATAATATTAAAAATACTTGAAAATTATTATAATATAAATTTTATTATAATATTATTGTAATATTATAGAAATATAAAATTAATAAAGTAAAATATAATTATAATTTAATAATAAATTATCATTATAGTATTATTATACTGAATTATTATTACAATATTAACATAATAAAATATTAATATAATAATAAAATATATTATGATATTAATAAAGTAATTTTTTATATTAAAAATAAATAATTAAATATATAGTAATTTATATTAAAGTATAATACTGTTATATTAATAAAATATTAACTCTAAATAAAATAATAAAAAATGGAATAAGTATTAATAAAATAATAAAATATTAAATTAAAATATTAAATTAAAATAGTAAAATATTAAATATTAAAACAATAAAAAAGTTAAAGATTAAAAATATAAAATAATTATAATTAAATAAAAAATTGAACACTATTAAAATATTAAATATTTAATAATATTTAATTATATATTGATTATCAAGTAACTGTTTTGAACTGTAAGTATACTACAAGTGACAGTTACATGACCACAAAATTAACTGTAGCAACTGCAAGTGGGAAAATATGAGTGTAAAAGTGAGATTTACATGACCACAAATTTAACTGTAGCAACTGCAAGTGGGAAAAGAAGAGTTGAAAAAGTGTTTTGCATTTTGCATTTTGCAAACGAAACCAAACAACTTTAAATGTAAAGTTGCAAAACTTTTTGCATTTTGCAAACGTTTTGCAACTTACCAAACACGCCCTAAATACTAAACATAATCTCAGATACTGGTCACTGTAAAGTCCATTAAAATACAAGAAAATCTAACCTAAATGTATCAATGTAAACTTACCAATTATATAGGATAGAATCTAGACAGTGATTATGAAAAAGTAGCTGAACAGTGCCGGCTAGAAGATTTGCGATTAACTATATTTTGGACTTTCGCCCTCTGAATGGAGGCTAAACTGATGAATTCTACACTAGAACTTAAAAAGCATTATCATATACAAGGGGAAGATTCTAATCATGGTTTCAAATATCGGCCGATTTTGAGCTATATCGGCAATATCATATATTAACCCTATAGTACCAACCAATATCCGAGCCGATATTTCTCATATGACTGATGTTGATGGTCGACGTTGACAATATTCATACTAAAAGCAATTATCCAATATTGATATCAATATTTTAAACCGTGATTATAATAGAATTACAAAAAGAACAAAATGAGAACTGGTTGATGGGTGACAATTAGATTTCCAGTTGCACTTCAGATGGATAATCTATCAATATTGTATAAGAGTGGACCATTTCTAATAATGTGAAACTTCCAGTAAAGTCAATCCGAGAAGTATAATGGTAGCCGAAGGGGCTAAATGTGCAACCCCTACCAATATGGAGAAAACCCAATGTACCATTGTTATTACGGCGAATATCATTGTTGAAGGGGAATATTGGTTGATACAAGGGATATTTTTTATGTATTGGTAAGTTATATTATTTAATTAATTTAAATATCTAATTCATACAACTACAGATTATTTTAATGTAGACTATTTTAATGTACTAATTAAAATCATTTCTCTGAATAATAGTACATGGCCAAATATTGGACCGTAGGGACTGTCACTACAGATTGTGATACTGATATGGATATAGTAGTCTCTCAGATTATATTGTGATAAATCTCTGTAACTTGGCAAAATCCACTACCTATACACTTGTACAGGTTATTTTGGTAAAACTTCACAACTGATAATCTGTATTTGTCCATATACAAGTACTCACCTTGAGTTACATAGATCCAGTTTACCACTCGCATAACATCAAAAATTGTTGTTGAGTAATATTGGCTGACACAACAGCTAGTTTTGATGTATTAGTAACGGTTATTATAGATAATTAATTGTAAATATTTATATTATATAGATACTGACTCTTTTTACATTATTGAAATAATTTACTTCAAAAAGACAGTATCGCAGTCTGTAGAGGTATTGGCTAACAACAAAATTTTGGCCATATACTAGTCCTCAAACACTGGATAAAGCAGTATTCTCAGGTTATTTAGATTTCTAGTAGCAGTTCAAACGGATAAGTTGTCTAAAGTGTATAAGAGTGGATCATTCCTAATATTGTGAAACCTCCAACTAATGTCAATGTTAGATGTATACCAGTAGCCTAAAAGGCTATTATACAGCCCCGGCGCGACAGGATCTTAAACCCAATGTACTACTGTTATAATAGCAAAGAACATTGATTGAAAGGAAACTTAGCACAGCTTTTTTTTGTATTGCTATGATAACTATTATTAATTAGATTAAAATATTTATTTTATATAGTTTCTGACTTTTTTTTAACATTATTAACATTGTTTTAAATATTTCATTTAATGTATAGCAGACAATATCCAGTCTGTATTAGATAGTGGCTAGGAACCAGCATCTGGCATTATATCAGTATTCAAACATTGTATAAAGTAGTGTCTTAGGTTACTTTGATAAATCTCTGTGACTTAACTGGGCCCTTTAACATGCCTAGCTAGAGGAACAAACCAAACAGTGTAAATTCCAAATTTTCAACATAAGAAGAGTTCAACTGCAACTTCATAGTACTTTACAGCTGTTTTAAGTACTGCAAGAACAAGTCAAAGAAGAGAGGAGAAGTCACCAATAACCATGATTATATCCCAAAAGAAGAAAGAAGCACTCAGACATACGGAGGAAGCCAGAGCTCAAACTCCTTTCTTTTGGTACACTGATTTTTCTCTTTAGTTAGGGAAGTTCAATATCTCATTAGGACCGGCCCAAATAGCCAACCGTCGCTTTAAGGGTTTTTACAAAATAGTAGTGGATGAGCCGCTCAACTTTATTCAGTGAATTTTAAGGAAGACTGAACAATTTCATCTCCTTCAAATTTCTGCTTCAAATATCATGTGGATTTAGGCTATTCAATAGTGGAAATTATTTTGACCGGACACACGTGATGTGAATTGACCTAAAGACAGACATTTAACTGAAATGTGATTAGTTGAGAAGTCTCTTGGCAATGATTTCACAGTAGTGAGGGTGCAGATACATATAGCACATAATATCACAAATATATCAGACTTAAGAACTTAACCATGCTAATCAGACGTCATAGCTCAGATTCGCACAACCTAAATATAAACATATGTTGCATGTAATATTTAGAATGTGTGCTACAGCGGATGACACCCAGCAAAAAACATAATCAACATTACAACATGTGAGATAAAATACACCATTAATACTACACGACAATTGGTACAACCATTTTACAGAGATGATAAGCATTGTGTCTAGCTTCAGTGGTAAAATATGTGTTTATACGACAGGAAAAATAAAGCAATAAAGGAATGAATTTATATAACAAACGAAAAAATTCATGTAAGGTATTCTTTGTATATAAGAGCTACTAATGATAAATCATAGCTTCAAAAAAACCTAAATCCTACCAAGAGGACAGAAAGTTCTTCAAAGTGACATTACCTGTGTGTATCCAGCATTAACCAATTCCTCTGATTCGAGCCTGAACTCATACATGACCCAATCAGTCCTAGAGCCATGTGGTGCCTTGCCTACATAAAAAATAAGTGTCTTTTTCATTCCCACAGTTCGAGTGTTATGAACAATAGATCTGTCTTTCCCGGTTGTTTTCCAATAACCAATATCAGTAGCACGGTTTGTTCTTGATCCTTGAGAATATTTTCTATCTCGAGGGCAGAAAAAGTACCACTCGAGATCTTTACTGCGCAAGCAAGATTTATCTGTGGCAAAAAATGAAAAACAAATAGAAATAAGTGAGATGAAGAAAGTTGACACACGACAAATGTATGTAAATAAAATTATAGGGGCAGTGGATGTATGGGACTGTTAAATTATGGCATCAAATAATAAAATAAGATTATGGTATTAAAAGGGAAATAGGCACGGAAACTGACACATGACAAACTCCCTTAAAACATTAAGTTTAATAAGTTTCAGCAAAATTTTGACAGATATATGAAGGGAAATTTAAATACATAAAGAAAAGAGGAAAAAATGGTATACAAAGTCATAAGAATTTTCACTAACGTGGTATTCATAAATTTGATTTAAGAGAGATTTGCTTGCGAAATAACAAATGAAATGAACATACGCGTGCACACATAAGGGTTGAAGCAAAACAACATAGAAATTGCAGAAAACAGTTACCTGGAAGATCCCAAGGAGCAAACTTGTACAGCTCAAGCTCTGAAATAGCCTCAAATCGGAAAGGCTTTCCCATGATTTTCCGCTTCAAGTAATACCAAACCAGCTCTAGATCAGTGGGGTGAAAGCGGAATCCCGGTGGCAGAGAAGTCTTAGCCATCAATATATATCAAAAGTAGTTTCCTCTCTGCTTTGACGAGAAGGGAGCTGGTTTGGTTCGAAAGCAACAAAGAGACCCTAAGCTTAAAATCAAAATTTGAACACTTTTTTTTTTTTGGTTAGTTGACTGTTTTTTTTTGGTTGGGGGTGAGAGAAGAGGTGTTGGAAATTACAAAGCTAAACAGAATTTGCGGCTTGGAGAGTCACAACAGGTGGCAATGTTTGTCCGGTCCAATGCCGAAAGAAAATCCAGCTAGAACACCACAACCGGCTACGACATAATACCCAGAAGTCACACCAAAGCAACCATGGAGGAAAATCCCTGCTGGTGTCAAAAGACATCTGATTCAGAAGCCGATTCCTGCAAGAAGCAGATTGTTTAGAAGGAGACAAAATAATATAAACTGAAGATTTGACATTATCAATGACAAAACCAAGACCAATCCAGCCAAATGGCTAAAAAGAAAAGATAACTCGCTGAATCTATAGAAGTAATGAGGAAGACTGGATAAATGGCCAAAAATGGGAAAAATACCCGAATGGAATTCAACACAAGATAATAAAATTAGGCGAACAAATAGGAACAGATTTTTTTTTTTTTTGCTGATTGGTATCCTACACATAATCCATTTTGGTCATAAATCCCAATCTAAACAATGGATAAAAATAAGCCTCCAGAAACTTAAAGATCACCAACATGAAACTTTCCTGTGATAATAGAATCTAAAACCTTCTTTGTTGATGTTGAATTCGTCCTTTGATAAAGAAGATGATAGAATAAAAAATCCTCCTTATTCTTGTTGGATCCATAAAGAAAACTAATACTGGTCTACATTTACAGACCATAATAAACCAAAAATTTGAATCCTAATAAAGAATACTGATCCACTGACCATGATAGTATGACCATAAGTGTTCCTTTATCAATGTTGAATCCTAATAAAGAATACTACCACTAATCTATGGACCATGATAAAATAAAAAAAATCTGCCTTTACTGATGTTGAATCCTAACAAAGAATACTACCACTGATCTACAGGCAATGATGGAATAAAAAAGCTTCCTTTATTGATGTTGAATCTTAGAACACTGATCAGACCATGATAGAACCAAAAATCTTCCTTTATTGATATTAAATCCTAATAAAGAATACTGATCTACAGACCATGATATAATCAAAACCTTTTTTACGCTAGATTACAATACAATCATCAAAGCTCATCCGTATTAAATCAGTGAAAGACCTAAGAAAAAGGAATAAAGAAATCAAATCCGACAACAGACAGGAAAAATCACTAACGGAAACTGAAACGATGAAGCTTAAGAGAGAATAACAAAGAATCAATCAGGTATGGATCCAGACTTATGTAAAACAGAACAATATATATAAAGAGATCCGAAAATTTTGCCATATAGAATCACAAACTTAAAATGACAGAAAAGAAAATTAAGAGGAATAAGAAATATCCACGAGCTCTCAACATCCCTAAATATCATAAAACCCTATATTTGCCAGCGATTCATCAAATCGCATCAGAAACAAGTCAACGATCAAAGAAATAAAACGCATCGAATTTATCGAAAACCCTAGAATCCCTAAAACCCGAGGCTATAGGCAAAAAAACTAGTGTTCGGGTTAAAGAGCTTACGCAAAGAGACGGGGAAATGAAATGCAGAGATTGCTCGCGCCGCCCGATCCCAAAGTGGCGTGTCGATGAGAAGGATCGAGGGGCTGGGGGTTATATAGAAAATGAACGAGGACCACCGTGTGTTGTTCTTTTCCCACCCATGGAGGGGTCCGGTTCATGTGTGTAGACCTCACACATATATTATATGGGATTATAAAAGTTTCAATTTAGGAGTCAATATTAGATTGTCCCTCTTATTGTACGTGTGTGTGGCTCACATACATGAACCGAATCCCACTAAGGAGTACAGTGTTTTAAGGGGGACGGATATTGCCATCCAAAAAAATGAGAAAGACCCCTAAATTATTTATAAGTGTGCCATTATTAATTTTTTTTTCATTTCATCCATGATAAATTGTTCAAAGAAACTTTCTTATTCCTTCCTTTCTCCTTCCTCTTTCCTCCATCTCCCCCCCTCCTCCTCCGCCTCCCCCCTCCCCCCGGCCTCCCCCTCCTCCCCTCCCCCCGTCCTCCCCCCGCCTGCTCCATCCTCCCCTCTCCCCAGATATGTTCGACCAATCTGGCCCAAGTCTGTTCGGCTAGATCGGTCGAATAGATCGAGGGGGAGGGGAGGGGAAGTGGGAGGGAAGTGGGAGGAGTTTGGGGGGGGGGGGGAGTTCATCGGAGGGAATGGGGCATGGGGTTAAGGGGAGAGGGGGCTCGCCGGAGGAAGGGGATAGGGTTCAACGGGGGAGGGGGAAAGGGGTCGCCGGAGGGGGGAGGGGGAAGGAGAAGAAGGAAAGAGCATTTTGCCTATTTAAAAAAAAAAATGGAGGCACCTTTATTAATTTTGGGGTGCCTTAATTCATAGGGGGGTTTTATCAAGTTTGGGGTTGGCAATATTCATTCCCTCTTTTTGGTCGTCAGTGGGTCCCACAGTAGGGTTGGGAAAGTGGGTGTTGTTTGCATTTGCTCCTATTACTGCGGGAAGCTTCTTGCGGCTCGTGATTGGTCAATTATTAGGAAATAAAAGAGAAACCTAAGGGAGGCTTCGAATCCGTTACCACTTGGTTCCGTGAACACTTGGGAGCAAACCAAGTGATCACGCCACTAGGCCACCCCCGCAGACTTATATATATATATATATATATATATATATATATATATATATATATATATATATATATATATATATATATATATATATATATTGTTCACATTTGTAAAAGGAGGGATGTAATACAGAAACTTTGTAATACATAAAAAAAGACAATCGATGACAGTTTTGTTCAAATCTTGCCTTGTTTATGATTGTGATTTTCTTACTCCTCGGGAGCTATCTTGCTTTGTAGCACTCGAAATGACTCAGTGTGTGGCCCCCTGGTGGGGCCTGCTAGGAGATTCGTAGTTGAGGGGAAACCCGCCTGCTAGGGGTGAGCTCCTGTCTGTCAGGGATCCCCCGGAGAGTGACCGTCAGGATGTAGAGGACCCATGTAGGTTGTAGGATCGTTCGGGTGGGGCTTCAGGGTGTAACATGACCCATGTAGGCCATGCCCTGAGTTTTATCGGGCAAGACTCTGCCTCTTGAGAGTTTTCCTCAGGGATAAACGTTAGGGTGTAGGGGACCAATGTAGGTTGTGCTCTGAATGGTTCGTCGGGAAAGACTCCGTCTCTCAGAAGTTTCCCGAGCGGTAATCGTCAGGGTGTAGAGGATCCATGCAGGTTGTAGAGTCGTTCGAGGCCCCTCAAGGTGACCCATGTAGGCTATGTCCCGAGTGATTTATCGGGCAAGACTCCATCTCTTAACGTCAGGGTGGAGGGACCCATGTAGGTTGCGATCTAAATGGTTCGTCGAGCAAGATTCCGTCTCTCATGAGTTTCTCGAGCGGTAACCGTCAGGGTTTAGAGGACTCATGTAGGTTGCAGAGTCATTCGGGGGCCCCTCAGGGTGTAACATGACCCATATAAGTTATACCCTGAGTTGTTTATCAGGGAAGACGCCGTCTCTTGGAAGTTTTCCCGAGTGGTAACCGTCAGGGTGTAGGGGACCCATGTAGGTTGCAGACCTGCTCAGGCAGTCATCAGGTTATTGTCCCATTATAAGCTGGACTAGAACAGCTGGCGTGGGTGAGCCTCCATCTTTCAGGTGGCTTCGCGAGGAGTGTCGTCAGGGTGTATAGGACCTATATAGGTTGTGGGCCTGCTCGGGCAGTTATTAGGGTGTTAACCCATCATAGGCTGGACTAGAACAGATGGTGTGGGCGAGCCTCCATATTTCAGGTGGCTCCTCGAGGGGTGCCGTCAGGGTGTAGAGGACTTGTATAGGCTGCGAGCCTGCTCAGGCAGTCATCAGGGTATTATCCCATCATGAGTTAGACCGAACAACCGGTCTGAGTGAGCCTCCATCTTTCAGGTGGCTCCTCGAGGGGTGCCGTCAGGGTATAGAGGACCCGTATAGGCTATAGATATGCTCGGATGGCCATCGGAGTATATTTCATTATAGGCTGGCTCCGAGTGATCGACATGGGCAAGCTTTCATCATTTAGGAGACTTCCCAAGGGATGCTGTCAAGGTGAAGACCTACGCGAGGAGACTGTGCAGCTCGGGGTAGACATCAGAGTTGGGGGAAACACGATTAAGATAGCAGAAAATGATTATTTCATTGAATCTTTACATGACTTACACATGATATCGCTTGAAGTGAAAGGAGTTTCACTACTTATTGAGTTGGTTCCCGCCCTGATTGGCTAGGGTGTACAACACGCTGCCGAGCAATAATGATGTAAGGACCCTCCGAGTTGGGTCCACTTTTCCATGATCATTCTGCAAAGTGCTCTGAATCACACGCTTCAGGACCAGGTCTCTGACTTGGAATTCCCTGGGCTTCACCTTCTTGTGGTGAGCCACACAAATTTGTTGTTGATAGGCCGCGATGCAGACTTAGGCCTGTAGATTCCTTTCTTCTGAGTGATCCAGCATCAGACGGAGTAGGGTGTTGTTCTGATCTAAGACCACTCCTTTTAGCTGGAGTGTCGGCATGCTGATGTCGACCGAGATGATCGACTCTGTCCCATATGCCAACGAGGGCTGGGTTTCTCCAGTTTGAACGCATTTGGAGCTCCTATAGGCCCAGAGTACTCGAGGAGTTTCTCCGCCCATTTGCCCTTAGCTTTGTCCAAGCTTTTTCATAGGTTGTCAAGAATGGTGCGGTTGCTGATTTCAGCCTGGCCATTGCCCTGAGGGTAGTAAGGTAAGGAGAATCGGTGGGCGATGTTCTATTTGGCGCAGAAACTAACCACTTGCTTGCTAGCGAAATTAGTTATGTTCTCGAAGATGATAGTGTAAGGGATCCCGAAGCGATATACTGCGTTTTGCTAGAAGAACTTGAAATCTGTTGCTCGCTGACCTCAGAAAGTGGTAATGCCTCGATCCTTTTGGTAAAGTAGTCGGTGGCTATTAGTAAAAACGCAGCTGGGGTTGCGCTCGGGGAGAGGTCCGATTATGTCCAGTCCCCATTGCATAAAGGGCCACGAGCTACGCAAGGTGTAAAGGTCAGAGCTCGACCGACTTGATGCTAGGGCGAATATCTGGCATTGTGGGCATTTTCTCACATAATCCTTGGCGTCATCGAACATCTTAGGCCAGTAGTACTCTTAGTTGATTACCTTGTGGGCGAGGGAGCGTCCTCTCGCGTGGTTCCCACAGTCTCCGTCGTGAATTTTCTGCATCACCTTTCGAGCCTCCTCCGGACCGAGGCATCTCAGATACGAGTCGGGGTGGAGGCTGAAGTAGGATTTTTTGTATAGTATGTCTCCGAGAAGTATGTATCAGGTGGCCAAGTGTTGAAGTTTCTTTGCCTCCACTTTATCGTCCGGAAGTGTCCCATCTTTCAAGTAGGCAATGGTGGGATTCCTCCATTCTGGTGAGTTGTCGAGGCGTAGGACCTCTCCGGTTGGTTGTTGGATGCTCAGATTAGTGATGTAGGTGATTTCACATCTGAACTGGAACTCTGTGGCCGCCCCTAAGTTGGCAAGTGAGCCAGCGTGGTTGTTCTTAGACCGAGGGACCCACTTGAAGTCGCATCGGAAAATTTTGGACTTCAATTTGACAAACGAGTTGTAGGTACTTCGTCATCCGAGAATCTCTTGCGACGTATTCGCCGCTGACTTGGTTGACTATCAGCGAGAAGTCACAAAACTTCGAGCCCTGTGACTCCGATGTTAATAGCCGTGAGCCCAACTAAGACAACTTCATATTCCGCTTCATTGTTGGATGCGGGAAAGCCTAGGGTGAAGGACGGTTCGATGATGGATCCTTCCGGGGTGGTGAGAACGATTCTAATGCCTGCCCCTTACTATTTGAGGCTCCATCAACATTCATGAATCATGATCCATCCTTCGAGTTGGTCGGCGTGCTTTGTGGTTCCCGGGGTGAAGTCAGCGATGAAGTCGGCCAGGACCTGGCCTTTGATCGCTGTCCTCGACTCGTATTTGAGTCCGCAGGACTTGACTCTGAGGCCCATTTTGATATCCTTCCAGTCGCTTCTGGATTTTTCATGATGCTTCTCAGGGGGTGCTCAGTGAGGACTGTGATCGGGAAGATTTGGAAGTAGTGCTTGAGCTTCCTCGAGATGATGAAAAGAGCCAACACTACCTTTTCTAGCCTTTGGTAGCTGGTCTGGGGGCCGTTCAAAGCATGACTGACGTAGTACACCGGCTTCTGGACTCCATCTTTTTCTCGAACCATGGCTCTGCTTACTGCTGACTTCGAGACGGTGAGATAGAGATACATCGTCTCTCCTGAGAAAGGTTTCGACAGCAAGAGGGTGAGACCAAAGTATTTCTTCTGCCCCTGGAAAGCCCTCTCGCATTCCTCATTCTAGCGAAAGTCCGCTCCATTTTTCTTCAAGGCTTATAAGAATGACTTGCGTTTGTTTGTGGATCGACAGATGAACAGATTGAGGGCTGCAAGACGTCCTTTTAGCATTTGGACCTCCTTCATACAGGCGAGTGACCTCATGTTTAGAATTGCAGAAATCTGGTCGGGGTTAGCCTCAATGCCCTGTCGGGTGACAAGATATCCTAAGAACTTCCCAGAGGCTACTCCGAAAGTACACTTCTCAGAATTGAGCTTCACCTTGTATTGCTTAAGGAGATCAAAGACTTTATCTAGATGTTGGAGGTGATCTGTGCATTGTACACTTTTCACCAACATATCATTTACACAGACCTCCATGATGTTCCTGATAAGGTCCTTGAAGATCTTATTTACCGTCTGCTGGAAGGTGGCTCCTGCGTTCTTGAGTCTGAAGGGCATCATTTTGTAGCAGTAGATTCCCCGACCGTGGTGAAGGCTATTTTATCTTCGTCTGATGGGTGCATCTTGATCTGATTATAGCCGGGAATATGTGTCCATGAAGCTAAGGAGTTCGTGTCCTGTCGTAGTCTCTACTAATTAATCGATTCTCGGGAGGGGATAACTATCCTTTGGGCATGCTTCGTTGAGGTTCGTAAAGTCGATGCAGACTCTTCACTTCCTATTCTTTTTTTTCATGAGGACGAGATTAGAGAGCCAGTCGGCGTAGAACTTTCCTCGATGAAGCCAGCTTGGAGTAGGGGATCGACTTCGTTGCTGATGGCACAACTCCTTTCTTCATTCATTCTTCTAGGCTTCTACTATACTGGGTTAACATCTGTTCGGATGTAGAGCTTGCGACAAATGACTTTGGGGTCGATTCTCGACATGTCGGTAGGAGACCATGCGAATACATCTGTGTTTTTCGATAGGAATTGTTTGAATAATATCTTCTCCTGTGGGTGCAGGCTTGAACCAATTCGGAGGATTCGTTTGGAGTGATGTGGGTCTACTCCAAATGACTCCGACTTTTCCTCAGTCCTGCTGTCGGGATTCTTTGACTTGATAGGTGAGTTAGAGTCTGGGCTCTCGCCGAACTTTTATTTCTATTGATCAACAATTCTCTTCTGCTTCTTATCCACATGAAAGTCTTCATTAGGGTCTATTCGGGATGCTTTTTGTGTCCAGCCCGAACTCTTTTGGGCCACTGTGGTGACTGTTCTGGCCATCGCCTGAAAATCCCTTTGTTGGCCCAGAGGCCCTTCACTCTAGTTTTGATGATGATTAACTCATGTAGTTATAGTTTATAATAATCTTGTTATATTTAGTTTCAGATATTTGATCAAGTTATTAGTAGGTGATTAGCTTCAACAAAAGAGTTTTGGAGTTTTCACATGTTGATTCAAGAGCTCGAGCGTCAAGATCGCATCTAGCACTCGGGGTGAGTTAAGCTTGGTGAATCACGTTTGGATCGAGTCGACTTGGAGAAGGGGTTCTATAAGAAGACCTTGGTTTGTTTTGTTTAAGATTGTGTTTAGATCATTATAAAGATTAGATAGTGTTGATATGCTCAAGTTCATAATACACACACGAGTTTAAATGTTTGGTTTTGCTTTTCGGTTTAACCGGTTTCGGAATTCATGTCAAAAACATAGATAGATATCTTTACATGTATATTGAATTCTATCCATATACAATATGCTTCAAAGTTGTTTCAATATCATGTTTTTGTATTTACATGTGTTTTGAAAAAATCGGATTTCCATTTCAAAGTTTGGTTTTTGAAAAATACCTATTTTGGTTTAAAACCTAAATTTCATATCACAAAAATGGTTCAAATTGTTTATAATATGTGTTGAATTTTTGTCACACATATTTCAAAGATCTTAAAAGAACATATTTTTGTGAAATTTATGTGATTTTATGGGATTTATTTGATAATAAAAAAACAAGCTTTTTAATCCCTAAAACTGGACCGGCCCTCTGCCGGTCGACCGGATCGGTCGACCGCTGCAGAAGTCGGTCGACCGGTTCGGTCGATCGACATGCACAGACGTGCACACCAGTTTGAGCTGGTGGGCCGATCGACCGGCCGTCGACCGTCCAGAGACTCTGCTCTCTGAAATGGCCCTAGTTGACTGGCAGAGAGCTGCTGCTCTCTGTATCCAGTCCCGGTCGACGGGGCGGTCGACCGGTCAGAGAGCCGTTGCTCTCTGTTTCCAGGCGCGGTCACCGGGCGGTCGACCGGTGACACAACGGTCATAAAAATGACCGTTGACCGATCGACCAGAAGGTCATTTCTGACCTTTCCTGGCTGCCAACGGGCAGAATTTTTGTGGGCTATAAATACCCACTTCGTTGAGCTGTTTTAGCTAAGTTTTTCAAGAGCAAAAATTCTCATCTTCTAAGTGTTTTAGCTACAAGTTTTAAAAGAGTTTTTGGTTTAAAAGACCAATCTTTATTTATTTTTAAAGTGTTGAAATTTCAAAGAAAATAGAGTCTTTTGGGAATTGGTTTTTAATCTAAATTTCTATATCTATTTGGAAATTTTTCCAAGTATTTTTCTTTGTTCCAAACACTTTATTTTATCACACTTGAGCTATCATATCTATCTTATTTATTAGGATCTATTTTGTGGGAAAATTGGTTTGTGGTTGTTGATACCACCAAGAGTTGTAAACCCTCCTACTTTGTGATATCCTCTAGTGAGAGGTGTTTGTATTGTTATCCCTCTAGTGAGAGGTGATTGTGGAGGTTGTGTTGGTATCCTTCTTAGTGAAGAGGCGATTGTGGAGTTGTGGCATTGAGCCTTTATTCCTCTTGTGTGAGGTTAATAGTTGTTTGGCTAAGTGCCTATCCCTCTAAGTGTAGAGGTGATTTGTGTTGTGTCTTGCCTCTTGTGTAGAGGTTGTATTGTTGGAGAGAGGAGTTGTGTACCCCCGGTTTGTATTAACCAAATTCTCAGTGGAGGTTCCCTGTGTGGGAAGTCCTGTGTGGACGATATAGTGAAAATCCTTTTGTGTGAAGGCAGGGACGTAGAGTATTGGCTCGAATCTTGAAACATATCTTATTGTTAGCGATTGATCCACTATCTCTTAACTTTCTCTCTCTCTCTCTCTCATTGTGCATTGCTTATTATTGTCTATATCATTTATATGCTTGGATTTGATTGTGTGCCTCACTTGTGTTAAACCAAAAGAGCTTTACATAGCACCTCAACTCTTATTTAGAGGAAGTTAGAGGAGATAGTCCAGAGCCCTTCACCGGGAATTCGGCTATACTCTTTGGTTACACTAAGTATTTTGCATTTAATTTTTAATTCCACATTATTTATCATTAGATTAGCTATACACCTATTCACCCCCCTTTAGGTGTACTTACAATTGGTATCAGAGCCTACGCTCCTGATATTAGGTTTAACCACCTAGGAGTGAGATCTTGGTTGCTAATCTAGATTTGCATTTGCACACTTATATTGTTTAAACACTCATGGGACCGCTCCCATGTATGATACTTCCAACATTGTTGTTTGGAAAGCTAGGATGTCCATGTACCTCAAGACCATAGGTTTGCATGTTTTCCTTGCCGTTACCAAGAAATCCTATCTTGATAATAGCAAGCATATAGAGGTCAATGCATAAGCCCTTGAGGCACTTAGAGGCTCATTAAGTAAAGAATATCTATGTATGATTTCTTATTGTGGTTCCGTCTTTGCAGTGTGGAATACCTTGACCTCTCCAAAGCTTCAAACGTCAAACATTGTGGAGAAAGAATCTAATGAGGATGAATCCGAACAACATTGCTACATGGTCCAAGGGAATGACTCCCTTGAGGTAAATTCGGAAACTCAACTTGATGATAGTGCTAATTCTTCCGGCGATGATTTTATTGATGCCGATGCTTTAAATAAAGAATTATCTATTGTTTGTGAAAGCCTCTTAGAAAAATACCAACTCTTGAAAATGAAAACCTTTAAATTAAATAAAGAAAATAAAGATTTAATTTCAAAACTTAATTTGGCTTTGTAAGAGAAGGTTGAGATTTCAAATGAACGTGACTCATTGAAATCCCAACTTGACCTTGCCCTAAAAGAAAATGAAATCTTGAAAAATAAAAATACTTATGATGAAGTTTTGAAGAAAATGAAGTTCTATCTTCAAAACTTATTTTTGTTTTAAAAGAAAATAATTCTTTGAAAAATAAAATTATTTCTATTTCAAAGGAATTGGATTTGATTTCTAATGAAAATATTTCTTTGAAAAATGATTTAGATACTCATGTTTGCTATGCTAGTGTAGCTTCATCATCTAGCATATCTATTGCATGCTCCATCTCTTCTTTTATTATTGCAAATGATATATGTGTTTAAAGAAGAGTGTTGATTGTTAGGGCTCCAAATGTGTCATGAACCACACACGTTTGAAATCCATGTTTCGCAAGAAACAAGTTCCACCTATGCATGCTCACAAACTACGACATACACATGCTTCCTACGTTCATACACATAACACCATGTATGCTCATGTGTACACGTTGTAGACGTAAGGGCCACCTTGCAAAATTTTACTTTGATAGAATTAATGATTCAAATTTTGCAAATAGATTTGTTTGGGTTAGGAAAGGTGCTAACCCCCATGGACCCAATAGAGTATGGGTACCAAAAGCCACTCCTATTTTATTTGATGCAGGTGTGGGCTCTCACTCGACGTGAGGATATTGGTGCCTTGAGGTGAATGCGTTACGAGCTATATGGTGACACTTTTTGGATGCATCACTTTCAAAGGGAGTTTGGTGGGAGGACCACCTTGATTTAGAGACCTAGAAATGTGCCCTATTGGCTTTGGTACCGATCTCTAACTCCCATTTAGTTTACATACTTTTATGTTGTTGATTCTTAACATATTTTGATTACTATGTTAAATGTCCTGATATTTAGACTTGTGATATACATGATTAGTATTTGAGATACACCCATGTTTATATGGACTTATATTTTTATATTCTCACTTTAGTTTAACTATTGTGCATATCATAAATCTAATGATCATATTGTTTATGTTTTATTTTATACTTCATATTTTGATTACATGTTTAAATGTAATTTCATTAAAAGTTGTGTATATATTTATACAACTAGTGAGCCACAAATTAACTATTATATGTTTGAGCTTAAATTGCTCATTTTTACCCATTAGATGTACTAGTATAGCCTAGTTTTGATGATTCATGCATTTCAAATTTGTATTCCCTATTTTGGACATGTTTTTATGATAATATATTTTAATCATGTATATGTCAATTTTGCCAAAACTTTAAGATATACATGTATACCCTTGAGTCATTTGCTTTACATGTAAAATTTCTTTATGTACTCAATTGTGTTTGGATATGTATGTATACTTCTAGTTTAGGCAAAACATACATATGCCTTGAAATTGGAATTATTTTGGTGAAAATTAAATTTTCATGATTTTCATGTTTATAAAGGAATTTCATATTGAGCCTTATTGCCTATTCCCATGATTTCATGATAACATGATTCTTACACTACTCATATGATTCTTGTTTACCTATGATTTTTATTTTCATGGTTTTATATATGCTTTATAGATTTGAGTGTCGATGATCGTGTGACTTACACGTTTTTCATGGAATATATTCTTATTTTTTCCCCTTGCTTTAAGGATTTCATACTAGTTTTCAAATTTATCATAAAAACTAGTTGGGTATTTCTTCATTTTGGAAGACTTTTCAATTATGTTAAAATTATTTCAAACTTATTTTTGAAAACCCCTTCTATCGAAGGGTGGTTGGATGGGCGACCATACCTTATATGCTCAAATTGAAAATCATTTTAACATGTGCATGATAGGGTGGTCTTTATGAGTTATACACTTGATTCTCATTGTATTTTCAATTGCTATCACAATTGATATCTATTTTGCATACTCATATTTGTTTCCATATATGTATGCTTCAACTTCAAATAGTATCAATTTCGATTGGTATTTACTCTTTCATACATATATATGTGTTTTGATTGTGATTACTATATATTTATATCTTAGAGCACAAATTTTGTTATGCTAAGCTTGATTTAGCCCTTAATGATAATTATTTTTCAATTAGTATCTTATACAAGCTTATGCATCGTTTTCATTTGTATTTCATAAAGGGGGAGAAAATTCATGTTTTACCTGTAAATCGATTTTGTTTACAATTGGTATCGTACTCCTACTCTTTATATTGAAAAATAATATTTGTTAATTGATATCTTAGTTTTCAATTGGTTTCCTTCGTTCCTAATGAAAATTATTTTCAATTGGTATATGTTTCATTTTCAATATTGGTATCAAGAATCTTAAATTGATATTATTCTCTATTTGGTATTTTTATTGCAAAATGATTCTAGTGTTTAACCAAAAAGATTGGTTTATATTTCAATTGGTATCATGCTTCATTTTATATTGGTATCTATATTGAAATAAGTTATGTTTACCTAAAAAAAAAAATTAGTTTTACTTTCATTTGGTATCAATACTTACAATATATATATATATATATATATATATATATATATATATATATATATTATATTATATATATATATATATATATATATATTCTTACATTTGGTATCAAAATTATACAATATTTTCAATTGGTACTAATATTTACAATTGGTATCAAGATTTACAATATATATATGTTTCATTTGGTATCAAAAACATACATTGTCTCATTTTCTATTGGTATCATAATTTGGTTTCACAATATTTTGATCTATATTGCTTATATGTTTGATTTGACTAAAAGAAGAAATTTCTTTTGAGTTTATTTTGTGCCCTTTGTTGATGATTTGATAAAAAGGGGGAGAGAAATTTAGAACTTTATATATGCATGTTTAATATATGCATACTTTTGTTTACTTTTACAATTGGTACAAAAGCATTTGTTTTGCATGTTATACAATTGGTGTAAGAGCATTTGTTTTCTTTTACAATTGTTATAAAAGCAATTGGTTTGTTTACTTTTATAATTGGTATAAGAGCAATTGCTATCATAGCATATATGTTATTTATGCATGTTTATGCATGTTTATATTGAGCATTCATTGCATATCTTTATTGTTTATTGCTATACATGAGTTAAGGGGAGCTTCTATGAAGCTTAACTTTAATTCATGCATATATAACTCCATGAGTTTTGTCATGATCAAAAAGGGGGAGATTGTTGGCCCAGAGGCCCTTCACTCTAATTTTGATGATGATTAACTCATGTAGTTAAAGTTTACTAATAATCTTGTGATATTTAGTTTCAGATATTTGATCAAGTTATTAGTAGGTGATTAGCTTCAACAAAAAATTTTTGAACTTTCACATGTTGATTCAAGAGCTCGAGCGTCAAGATCGCATCTAACACTCAGTTGGAGTCAAGCTCGGTGGATCACGTTTGACTCGAGTCGACTTGGAGAAGGAGTTCTATAAGAAGACCTCGATTTGTTTAGTTTAAGATTGTGTTTAGATCATTGTAAAGATTAGATAGTGTTGATATGCTCAAGTTCGCCATACACACACAAATTTAAATGTTTGGTTTTGATTTTCGGTTTAACCGGTTTCGAAATTCATATCAAAAACATAGATAGATATCTTTACATGTATATTGAATTCTATCCATATACAATATGCTTCAAAGTTATTCCAATATCATGTTTTTGTATTTACATGTGTTTTAGAAAAATTGGATTTCCATTTCAAAGTTTGGTTTTTGGAAAATACCGATTTTGGTTTAAAACCTAAATTCAATATCACACAAATGGTTCAAATTGTTTATAATATGTGTTGAATTTTTGTCACACATATTTGTATTTCAAAAATCTTATAAGAATATATTTTTGTGAAATTTATGTGATTTTATGAGATTTATTTGATAATAAAAAGACAAGCTTTTTAATCCCGAAAACTGGACCTGGCCTTCTACAGGTCGACCGGATCGGTCGACCGCTGCAGAAGTCGGTCGACCGGTCCGGTTGACCGACGTGCACAGACGTGCACGTCAGTTTGAGCTAGTGGGCCGGTCGACCGGGTGGTCGACCGTCCATAGAGCTCTGCTATTTGGAAATGGCCCTGGTCGACGGCTGGTTGACCGACAAAGAGCTGCTACTCTCTGTATCCAGTCCCGGTCGACCAGGCGGTTGACCGATCAGAGAGCCGTTGCTCTCTGTTTCCAGGCACGGTCGACCGGGCGGTCGACCGGTGGCACAGCGGTCATAAAAATGACCGTTGGCCGGTGGACCGGCCGGTCGACCAGAAGGTCATTTCTGACCTTTCCTGACTGCCAACGGGTAGAATTTTTGTGGGCTATAAATACCCATTCCTTGAGCTATTTAGCTAAGTTTTTCAAGAGCAAAATTTTTCATCTTCTTAAGTGTTTTAGCTACAAGTTTTAAAGAGTTTTTGGATTTAAAAGATCAATCTTTATTTATTTTTAAAGTGTTGGAATTTTAAAGAAAATAGAGTCTTTTGGGAATTAGTTTTTGATCTAAATTTCTATATCTATTTGGAGATTTTCTCAAGTGTTTTTTATTGTTCAAATACTTTATTTTCTCACACTTGAGCTATCATATCTATCCTATCTATTAGGATCTATTTTTTGAGAAAATTGGTTTATGGTTATTGATACCAGTAAGAGTTGTAAACCCTTCTTACTTTGTGATCCTTCTAGTGAGAGGTGTTTGTATTGTTATCCCTCTAGTGAGAGGTGATTGTGGAGGTTGTGTTGGTATCCCTCTTAGTGAAGAGGTGATTGTGGAGTTGTGATTTTGAGCCTTTATCCCTCTTGTGTGAGGTTGATAGTTGTTTGGCTAAGTGCCTATCCCTCTAAGTGTAGAGGTAATTTGTGTTGTGCCTTGCCTCTTGTGTAGAGGTTTATTGTTGGAGAGAGAAGTTGTGTACTCCCGGTTTGTATTACCCAAATACTCAGTGGAGGTTCCCTGTGTGGAAGTCCTGTGTGGACGATATAGTGAAAATCCTTCTGTGTGAAGTTGGGGACGTAGAGCAGTGGCTCGAACCTCGAAACATATCTTATTGTTAGCGATTGATCCACTATCTCTTAACTCTCTCTCTCTCATTGTGCATTGCTTCATATTGTTCATATCATTTATTTGCTCGGATTTGATTGTGTGCCTCACTTGTGTTAAACCAAGAGAGCTTTATATAGCACCTCAACTCTTATTTAGAGAAATTTAAAGGAGATAAATCAGAGCCCTTTACTGAAAATTTGGCTACTGATTGAGTTTTTCCTGCACACAAAATATAGAATATTAGATTTAGGAAAAGGATGTGCAAGGTGCTCAATTCTAATCCGCGGTAGCAATGGCTATGCGGGTCGTGATCCTCAGGGAGGGACTAGCGATGGAAGCGTTTAAGTAAGTTCTCTAAAATTTCTTCTTTTAGTTATTAAAAGGAAAAGTTAGGTTAGAAAGAAAGCGGTAGGTTAAGAAGATAGAGAAGTAGAAGCGGTATTTATAATGAGTCGGGAAAGAAATTGGAAAGATGTGGAAGATGTGGTAATCTATACTAAAGAATAAAAGACAGAAAATTAAACACATACCTACCTCTTCAGCCCTGCTTACCTTTGCTCTGTTGCAACGACTTACCTTGTCTTGGAAGGCATTCAAGCATGGCGTATAGGATCTTCCACCTTCGCGATCTACACTACGAAAAGAAAAGACAAACTAAAGAGAAGGCTTGTTCATCTCCATAGGCCATCAAGGGCACTTCTTCGGCTAGGCAGTCTCGAAGCGATCGGATTTCATGGTTTGCAAGACATCAGAGAAAGAATTAAAGTAGAACAAGTTTAGAGAACAAGAATAAAAGAACAAAACAAAAATAGAAATAAAGACAAACTTTGAGCAGATTTTATTAACAATGGAGGAAAAGTAAGACTTACACCGATGTCACCTCAGTACAAGTATGAACTCTTTTCTCCATGAAAGCATCCTCTCCTCTCAGTTACAAAAATTACAAAAGAAACCGAAAATAAAACCTAATCTAAATTACAAGTTAGCCTAAAAACTCTAGATTTTTGCTCTGTAGTTCGCTGTGTACCCTCTCTGTTGCGTCTGCAGGGTATTTATCGGTGCAGAAGGAGGTAGAGTCCCGGGACGACTCTCCCAAAAAATCTTATCACCAGAATCAACTGTCTTGCCACGGAAACGCGGCTTGGGCTGCGTTTCCGCGGCTCTTGGGTGGTCTCTGGCCACGCGCTTTGGCGCGTGGCCTCCTCTGGTCCGTCCATCAGGGTTGATTCTTCTGGAAGTTGTATCTCGACTCTTTATTTTGGATTTTCGGGATAACTTGGGAAGCAAGTTACCCTAAATCCAAATCTTTTATCAACGAATTTGTTATCTTTGCACTCTCTTCTTTGGCTTTTATCCTCATCCTGCAAGTATTTAGGGTTGAATAGAAGTCTATCCTTCCCTCTTCTTTGGTATTTGCAACTATTGCCCTTAGTAATTGCAATTTTGACATTTGACAATTGCAACTTTTGCATTGGGCTTTAAACATGGGCTTTTGGGCTTCTTTTAAGGCTTTATTCCTTTATTTTTATTTCTCAAGACCTGCATACAATAAATAATAAAATATTAGTAAATGTGCAGAATTATAGGAATAAATATGAAAATGTGATAGTAAATGTATTGAAAAATATGCACTTTTTACTACCTATCACATCCCCACACTTATCTTTTTGCTCGTCCTCGAATAAAAATCAAAAGAAAAAAAAAATTAATTTATCCTAACTCACTTTCGTAGGAATCACGGTTGCACTTAGCATGTGCAAAAAGCCGTTAAACCCCTAGGTTACCCTAAAGGACGAGTGTTGTCTCGTGAGGGTTTTCAGCGGATTACACCCACAAAATCCATAAAAAAGGAAAATATTTGAAATATGTTTGAAGAGACTAAGTAGTCTATAAGTTTAGGATTATCATTTTTATTCATTCTTAAACTTAGTCTTTATATAGTAAATTGTTATCCTTTTTAGGTGAGGATCAAAACTGAATTTTGTATAGTCTTTTTCGTTACCAAAAGTCATATGCATCCTTGGAATCTTTACTAGGAATCCTTAACTTGGACTTTCATGCCTTTTTATTATTATTATTATTATTTTTTAATATGTATAACTCATCTAATTTTCTTTCGTGTAAGCATGAAATCTTCTTGAGGCCCTCATACCTAACTAATTGACTATTAGATGTGTTAGTACATATAAAAGTAATTTTTCTTAGTTTCCTTAGGCTTTCTAATCCACCCATGTAGCGATTTAAAGTCGGTGGCTCCCAAACCGGTCGGCTTTAGGGCACCGGGTGAGAAAACACCCCACGGACTTAAGGATTCGAGTGAACTAGGCCACAAAACTAATGTTTTTATTTATAAATCACCTTTAGGCGTGAATACTTATGCTTCTTGAGGCACATGTATCTAGCTTAATCAGTGAATTTCCCTTTTTTATTATTTTTTTTATTTTTATAGGGCACAAGAGTCTTTGTCTTAGAATCCTAGATATGTAAATGTATTAGGTATGCACATTTCATTAAGGTAAAAATCACGACTAATTACTTATTTAATTTTTCTCCTATACCTAAAATTCAAAAATTATTTATTTTGACCAAGTTTTTAGAAATCCTAATCATGATTTTCCTAATTCTTAAGACTGACTTAGATTTCTTTCAAAAGATAAGTCAAAGTATTGTCCCCCTTTTTTTTTTTTTTGAAAATTTTGTTAGTTTCTACCTATGTTAGTATGTTAGTAAAGCCTCCCCCCACACTTATCTCATGCATTGTCCTCAATGTATGAATGTATGCATGTATGCATGAAAAAGAAGAAGGGAAGGCAGATGTTACCTCAAGGTGGGGTGGTTCGGTGGTGGTTTAATTGGGCCAAGCGTTGCTACCCAATCAAGATAATATAGTATTTCACGGAGGAACCCACCAAAAATTTCTCTTGTATAACCCACTAAAATGTATGTATTATTTTTTAACAATTCCATCCCATCAAAATTTCATATTTCATAATTATATTCAGAGTCAATTGTGTCAACCGCTTTGTCCCAAAATGGAGTGTGAAAAGATGGAATGATTGACTTGGACGTCGTAAGTACGGGAACGAATACCGACTCAGGAAAGAAACTTAAATCAAGTAAGGGTTCAGGAGTCGGGCTAGGTTCAGGAAGTGGGTCCAAATCAATAAGCTGAAACTCAAGTCCACAATCAGTTTCCCACAATGGAATGTGACTCAATGTTGGTGATTCAAGTTCTGGAATGATAGGTGTGGGAATCAAAACTGACTCTAAAAGATTACCTAAGTCGGGTAACAGAACAGGAGTCAATAATGATTCGGGAATTTGAACTTGCTCACAGATTTGAGAATCTAGGTCACATTTCTCATTGAGCTCAATATCGTAAAAATGAGAACTTGCCAATTTATCCATGGGACTTTCAAAATTGTAAAATTGGTCAAGTTCAATATGATCATCAAAAATGGGTGATTCAATTTCATGATGAATTGGCACAGGATCCAATGTTGACTCGGGAAAAGTAAAATCAGGTGGAGACACGGAGTCATTATTGAATCAGGAAGTAAAATTGAATCACAAGTGGGAGATCAGGATCATATTCATGCTCAAGTTCTATTTCAGGAAAGGAATAACTTGCCAAACTATCAATTGGAGTTTCGGCAAGCTCAAATGATGGTACTGAATTAGAATCTTGTTGTCCAAAGCAACGTGACTCTTCGGCTCTAAGAGAGTGGTCAACGAAAGCAGATTTGGCCGAACGGTGAGAACGTAAAGATTGAACCATCATATCTATTTAATGATCACGAGCTAGTCTAGCCTGAGTCATGGCTTTAAGCATCTTTTCATAGTCAGTTGATGCATCATTTTGTGATTGGACTTGAAAAGAGGAAGTGTTGTTGGGGCAATCGTGATGAAGTTGTGAGTTGGTGGACTCACGCATCACCATGTCTAAGATTGATGGGTGATTGTTGCTTGGACTCCTGCATAATCATCATTTCCCGGATAGATGGTTTTCTATTATGAATGGGTGGATCTGAGTATGAATCTTGGGAATATTGTGGACAAGGTGGATATGGAGGATAAGTTGGTTGAAAATTGGACTCGGGGGAAGCGAAACCCCATGAACTCTGTGAAGAGTTGAAAGTGGTATGAAAATTATGGTCATAAGATGGGGGGTATGGGTTATATTCATTCGGATAAGACCATTCCGGCACACTAGGTTGGTCAAAGTTATGATATGCCGGGTGGTAATATCCGAAAAAGAGGTTGGTGTGTAATATGGATTAAAATTGAAAAAATTGTTATATGCCATATCACACAAACACAAACAAAGAAAAAGAAAACAAACAAATAAGCAAACAAAAAAAAAGAAAAAATTCTAACCTAAGTTAGGGTAGACCTATGACCTAGACGACTCCTAACTGGTTAGACTGTCCACGGGAGGTAGGGTGTAGACTTTGACCACAAGTTAATCAGCCAGGTCAGGGCAAGATTGGTGGGAGGTTTTCTGTCAAAGACGTCCTTAATTAAATAACCACCAATCTTCAGGCTTTCGGCCCTCAATCCCCTTCCTAGACACTGATTTGGCAGGAGTCAATTTCCAACACCGTTCTCCCTTAGGATAATCTCCTAATTGAGTCCGAGATGTCCCTAGGGCCAACGTCTACTATTTTTAGTTAGGCTTGGGTTAGTGAGTGCTTGGAATATGATTTTGGGCCAAGGAAGGGTGATTAAATCCCCACCTTATCTTGTTATGGGTTAGTGCCCTTAAGATAAGTTTGTGCAAGTGTACAAGATATGTAAATAAGATTCAATCAAAGCAATGAAAATCAACCAAGAGATGAGTCCTATTCTACATGCAATGCGAACGTACCTTGCTCCAGCACTATTCAACAGTAAAAGTAAATGAATTGAAAAGACACGTGCCTAAAATGTAAACGTCTAATCAATTTTTATCTTTTTCAACAAGTATTTTACTGTTGATTAGTTAGCAGTATGCAGGGTGATCATAGAAAATATTTAACAGAGCAGACAAATCAAATTTGCAGATTGCAGCAACCTGCAGAAAACTGAATCAGTAGTGAACTACTATGGCCGCGGAAACGTGGCTATTGCCGCGTTTGCGCGGCACTGTAGTAGGCTCTGCTGCTCTGCCTTCGAGGGCAGAGGCACAGAGTTGCTATATGTCCTTTTCTGCTGTTATGTATCCTGTTCTCCAAACCTACAAAAAAAAAAAGATAAAAGAATAATTAGTTTTTTTATAGAGAAAAACTTACCGTCCCTCCCCGGCAACGGCGCCAAAATTTGATTGAGTTTTCCTGCACACAAAATATAGAATATTAGATTTAGGAAAAGGATGTGCAAGGTGCTCAATTCTAATCCGCGGTAGCAATGGCTATGCGGGTCGTGATCCTCAGGGAGGGACTAGCGATGGAAGCGTTTAAGTAAGTTCTCTAAAATTTTCTTCTTTTAGTTATTAAAAGGAAAAGTTAGGTTAGAAAGAAAGCGGTAGGTTAAGAAGATAGAGAAGTAGAAGCGGTATTTACAATGAGTTGGGAAAGAAATTGGAAAGATGTGGAAGATGTGGTAATCTATACTAAAGAAATAAAAGACAGAAAATTAAACACATACCTACCTCTTCTGCCCTGCTTACCTTTGCTCTGTTACAACGACTTACCTTATCTGGAAGGCATTCAAGCATGGCGTATAGGATCTTCCACCTTCGCGATCTACACTACGAAAAGAAAAGAAAAACTAAAGAGAAGGCTTGTTCATCTCCATAGGCCATCAAGGGCACTTCTTCGGCTAGGCAGTCTCGAAGCGATCGGATCTCATGGTTTGCAAGACATCAGAGAAAGAATTAAAGTAGAACAAGTTTAGAGAACAAGAATAAAAGAACAAAAACAAAAATAGAAATAAAGACAAACTTTGAGCAGATTTTATTAACAATGGAGGAAAAGTAAGACTTACACCGATGTCACCTCAGTACAAGTATGAACTCTTTTCTCCATGAAAGCATCCTCTCCTCTCAGTTACAAAAATTACAAAAGAAAACGAAATAAAACCTAACCTAAATTACAAGTTAGCCTAAAAACCCTAGATTTTTGCTCTGTAGTTCGCTGTGTACCCTCTCTGTTGCGTCTGCAGGGGTATTTATAAGTGCAGAAGGAGGTAGAGTCCCGGGACGACTCTCCCAAAAAACCAGAATCAACTGTCTTGCCGCGTTTCCGCGGCTTGGGCCGCGTTTCCGCGGCTCTTGGGTGGTCTCTGGCCACGCGCTTTGGCGTGTGGCCTCCTCTGGTCCGTCCATCAGGTTGATTCTTCTGGAAGTTGTATCTCGACTCTTTATTTTGGATTTTCGGGATAACTTGGGAAGCAAGTTACCCTAAATCCAAATCTTTTATCAACGAATTTGTTATCTTTGCACTCTCTTCTTGGCTTTTATCCTCATCCTGCAAGTATTTAGGGTTGAATAGAAGTCTATCCTTCCCTCTTCTTTGGTATTTGCAACTATTGCCCTTAGTAATTGCAATTTGACATTTGACAATTGCAACTTTTGCATTGGGCTTTAAACATGGGCTTTTGGGCTTCTTTTAAGGCTTTATTCCTTTATTTTTATTTCTCAAGGCCTGCACACAATAAATAATAAAATATTAGTAAATGTGCAGAATTATAGGAATAAATATGAAAATGTGATAGTAAATGTATTGAAAAATATGCACTTTTACTACCTATCAGCTACACTCTTTGGTTACACTAAGTGTGTAGCATTAATTTTTAATTTTGTATTATTTGTCATTAGATTAGCCATACACTTATTCACCCCCTCTAGGTGTACTTACGCCCTTATTGTAGCACCCATTCCCGGGATACGTACCCAGATACGTGTCCGACTTTTTCGACCGTATTATTACAATTTTCTTCTAGTATTTATTTTTAAGTTGTAATTTCTCATGTTTTTGGTATCAGATCTGGATTCTCAGTTTTAGAGTCAGTCCTGACCCGGACCGAGAACCTGATGCCGGCATACCGCCCGATTTGACCTTTTCGGTAGTCCAATTTGACCGATTTTAGTTTCAAACACTATTTTCTAATATTTTAGATTTTTCATGATTTTCTGAAAATTTTCAGAATTATTTTGCAAAATCTCCAAAACCGGTGTCAGTGGGCATCGCTAACTGATTCCCAGATTTTTTTAGTTTTCAAATGAAATGAATTTTCAAAAATGGCTTTCACGTTACTTCTTAGAATTTCATTTTCTATCTAAATACATTTTTTGAGATTTTTCTAAATTTATCGAAATTTGACCGATTCTGGTGTCAACCGTATCGCTAGAAGATTACAGGATTTTTAATTTGAAAACTACATTAAATTTCTCGAATCCAATTCATCGGGCATCTTAAAATAATATTATTATTTTTGTAAATTTTTTGGAACGTTTCTGAAACAGTTAAATTTTCGCCATATAAAAATAATAATATTATTTACCGACCTTATCTTTTCATGGTTTTTCCTTCTCTACTCCCCTACTTTATACTCCAAGATATTTTATAAATTAATTATTTAATAATAAATTTTTATACTGTTTTCTTTTCTTTTTCCTTAAAATTTTCCCTTTTCTTTAATTTTCTCTTTCTTTCCTTTTTCCCCTTTGACCCTGCTCTGCAACCGTCCCCTGCCACAGCCGCAGCCCAGCCGCCTGCAGCAGCCCATGGCTGCTGCTGCAGCCCCTCTTCCCCCCAATTTCATCATCACATCTTCCTTCTCTCCATTAATCTCCTTTCATCTTCTTCTCCTTTTCATTTCTTTTTTCAATTTCAACCTCCTTCAACCAAAACAAACCCAACCCACTCCCTTAATCTTCACCGTCGCCGCCTCCACCATCACCACCTCTGCCGCCGGCCGCCCCTAGGCCGGCCATCCACTCCCCTATAGCTCCTCTCCACTCCTCCACCTCCTTCAACCTCCACCAACCATTCTCCGCCTCCAATTTCATCAAAGCCCACCACCACCACCTCCCTTCCTCCTCCAAAATTCACCACCATCTCCATCAAATCCACCACTTTCACCACCCCATCATCACCTCCTTGTCCTCCTCTAACTCCCCACCACCTCCAACAACTACCACAACCACCATAACCACCACCACCATCAACTACCACCACCACCTCCACGAACACCAAACAACAACAACCAAACCAACTCCACCTCCCTCCTCCCCTCCCCTTGGGCAGCGCGCGCATGCCCCGGCGTTGCGCCGGCCGCCGGCAGCCCCACCCCTCCTCCTCTTTTTTCCATTTCTTTCTTTCTTCTTCTTTCTTCATTTCTTTCTTTCTTTCTTTTTCTCTTTCTTTTCCCTAAATAAACCCACATATATCCATTCCCTAAAATACCCATCCCCTCACTCCTAAATTACTTCCCTATATTTACAATCAATACCCCTCCCCTTTTATTCCTAATTCCTTTCTAAAATACCTTATTTCTCTCTCTCTCTCAAATTCTACAACTCTCTCTCCTCTCTCATTCCTTCTCTAATATTTATTTATATAATATATATATGACTATATATATATATATATATATATATATATATATATATATATATATATATATATATATATAATATATATATAATATATATATGGGTTAGTAGCTTGCTTTGAACGTGTTCGCGGATTTTCTCAGATTTTCTCGGTATTTCATTCCGGTGATAGGCGAGTACATTTCTTGCTTTATTACCATCATTCCATGTCTAATAATTATTATCTTGCTTTTAATATGTGATATCTTTTTATGCAAGTTAGTATAGTTATATAAATGATTATCATGCTTTATAGATAGCTGCCGGCCTTTTACACTTTGTCGAACCGATATTATACCAGGTATGCCTAGATCTGCTCCGCTTTACTCGGCTTCGCATAGCTAATTAAAAGATAAATTTATTATTATAAAAATGGTAGCGAAGAGTTTGAAATGTTTATACCGTTCTCCTGTACCATGTGATGTGACCAGTTGATACCTGATATTTGTTGTTGTGACTCTCACCGGCATATTAGTTACCTGACCCTAACATGTATACACCTGATACTTGACATACTTAACACATGATATCTGACACTGGTACATGCCATGCTATATTTGACACATGATACCTGACACCGGTACTTGTCATGCTATACTTAACACTTGATATATGACACCAGTATTTGACATGCTATACTTATCACTTGATATCTGACACCGGTACTTGCCATGCTATACTTATTACATTATATCTGACCCCGGTACTTGCCATGCTATATTTGACCCATGATACCCGACACGGCCATGCTATATTTGACACATTATACCCGACACCGGTACTTGCCATGCTATATTTGACACATAATACCCGACATCGGTACTTGTCATGCTATACTTGACACATGATACCCGACATGTTACCCGCACATGATGTACGACACCGGTACTTGCCATGCTATCTTGAATATGATATATAACACTGGTACTTGCCATGCTATATTTGACCCATGATACCCGACACGGTACTTACCATGCTATATTTGACACATTATACCCGACACCGGTACTTGCCATGCTATATTTGACACATGATACCGACACCGGTACTTGCCATGCTATATTTGACACATGACACCTGACACCGGTACTTGTCATGCTATACTTAACACTTGATATCTGACACCGCTATTTGACATGCTATACTTTATCACTTGATATCTGACACCGGTACTTGCCATGCTATACTTATTACATGATATCTGACACGGTACTTACCATGCTATATTTGACCCATGATACCCGACACGGTACTTGCCATGCTATATATGACACATTATACCCGACACCGGTACTTGCCATGCTGTATTTGACACATGATACCCGACACCGGTACTTGCCATGCTATATTTGACACATGATACCCGATACCGGTACTTGCCATGCTATCTTGACATATGATAATAACACCGGTACTTGTCATGCTATATTTGACCCATGATACCTGACACCGGTACTTGCCATTCTATATTTGACACATTATATCTGACACCGGTACTTGTCGTGCTATATTTGACACATGATACCCGACACCGGTATTTGCCATGCTATACTTGACACTTGATATCAAACACCAGTACTTGTCATGCTATACTTGACACATGATATATAACACGGTACTTGATAGTTATACTTGACACCTGATACTTGACACCTGCATTACATGATATATTCATGATTATCACTTTTTGGGACTTGACACGATTATTATATTATTACCAGATATCTGGAACTCCTGAACTCCTGTATTCCTGAACTCCTGTATCCCTTGTACTCCTGTCCCCTGCACTGTTACTCTTGTTAATAGCACATTCATACCACGTCCGACAAAATATGCCTGATGTCGGGATGACGAGGATGTATCCCACAATCGTGCTAGCGTCCGGCGGATCCTGAATGAAACTAAGTGCCACACGGAGTAAAGTGCCACACCATACACATGGTGGGTGTTGACACTCTAAAAAAGACAAGATTCCTGACTGGCCTGAACAATGTCAAACTTGTTGACATTTACAAAAGACAAGTGACAGACAAGCTGACGACCAGTTCTGTACCCATCTCCGAGGGACAAATCAGCAACTTGGACTCTACTGATCCAGTGAAGCAGACAGTGAACCCAGATTGTCTTTGAAGAGACCTAAGCACATCTAAGATGTTAAGTTAGCTCAACACTTAGCATCACATGAGCCCAAGGGATAACCTCGCCTGAGAGGCTAAGTTTGTCCAACTTCGCCTTGAAGCTGTTCAAAGCTCTATCGGAGAGCTAACTTACAGCTTCACCTGAAGTGCTCAGTTAACTCCGCAGAGAGTTAGCTTCGCTCAAAGCCATACACGTAACCGCGCAGAAGGATGATAACTTCGCTACAGATGTTATCCAGCTCCGCTGAAGAGCTTTCTTCTGACTTCGCCAGATGCTCCTTCCAGCTCCGCTGCGAGCTCGACGCGACAGCTCCGTTACGGGTCTTTTATGGTCACCTTTGACCAATAAATCTCCAGATGAGATCAAATCTATTCAATATCAAGATCAAATCCAATCGAGATCAAATCTGAGATCAAATTGGCAGTTGTTTACCATAATCTCTTGACTCCCCTAAAACAAGTAAGAATATCAAGGGAGATCTTTCAATTATTTGGAAAGAATCAAAACAGATCAGGAGATCGACGCTACCTGCTATTCCTAGCTTCGCAGAAGTTGATTCTAGCCTCGCAGTAAGGCTACTTTCCAGATTTAAACAGATTGACTCAATCTGTTTCTGAATTTTCAAGGGACAATTATACCCCTGCTCTCCTTATAAATAGCCCACCAGAGGCACAAGAAAACACACACGCGCACAAGCAAAAGAGACGCACAGAGAGAGACGGCTAAACAGAGATCTATTCTCTTACTTTTAAGAATTTAGAGAACTGCTTCTCTAATCAGGGTGCTGATACCCTAAGATCTTCCTCCTCTCAAGGAATCTCCGGAACCAGGCGAGAAGGAATTTCAAAGTGGAAGCAGTTTTGAGAAGTAAAAGAGGGTTCTACCAATCTTCTGTTCTCCGATTCCCTGAACCAGGCGAGAAGGGAATCCCATCGATCGCATCGTCAAAAGGACAAAGTGGTCGCGCGCTGACCAGACTCCTATCGGCACACTTCTCCAGAATCTCAGAGGAAATCTACTTGTAATCTTTTTAGAATACTTGTAATTTAGCTCCTCGACCCCTTTTTTGAAAGTTTTCCCCTTTGCAACATCAATGGAAAACAAGATGGCGATTCCGCTGGGGAAGGATTTCTCCACTGTTGAGAATCAAGTGTCGCAATGCGACAAACAGACCTTTAGGTCTACTTCTGAATTCAAGGAAGCCAGTATGGCCAGAGCACCTCTGGCTAAATTTTCGAAGCAAGTCTCTGTGGAAACAGATAAGGCTCCCTGCGAGCCTACCACGGTCCTCTGGCGCAACAAGGAAGCAAGCCCACAATGCAAAAGTCAGAATCTTGAACCTGTTACCTTCAAAAACCTAGTCGTTCACTTCGACCCAGGAAAATTCGAAGAACTCCTCTCTGGGGGTGGTTCACTGCTCCGTGTACGAAAGCATAAAAAGGTCTCCATGCCAAGGTTTCGGAGCAGAAACCAGAAGCAGAATCCTTCCAACACCTCCCAGCCCGCGTGTGGCTAGTCAGGTTCCCTACGAACCTAAGTCTCCTCTTTCAAAGCAGATGTGGAGGACAAAGCAGAAGGCTCTGTATGAAGCTTCAGGCGTAGCTATGCCACAAGTTCGTCCATCTCGTAAGGAAAAGACAAGATGCCTGCCTGCTTTGACGAGACTATCAGCTGCGAAGTTACAACGGCGATGATGCTTTCGCCTAATTCAGGAGCAGTAACTCCTCGCGCCAGCCTGTTCTTATGAGCGAAGCTACCGATGGTGGTGTGCCAAGCACAATACCTCAGGGTACGCATGGAGTTCGCAGCCGCGAAGTTGGAACCAAAGCACCACAGTGTGCTAAACTCACTCTTTGCAGCGAAGCTAAGGGATTGCCCTAAGTGCTGATAGCGGTGCTTATGCAGCTTCAGCGCCTAGGGCATTTCCAAAGCTTTTAGCCGCAAATTTAGAGCCAAGGCATATCTAGGGCTAATCACCTTCGCAAAACATAGCGGATAAAGTACCACAGCGTGCTTCGCTCACCAGTTCCTCAAGCGCTAAGCTCGCCCTTCGCAGCGGAGCTAAGGGATCGTCCCTAAGTGTTGACAGCGGTACTTATGCAGGTTCAGCACCCAAAGACATTCCCAAGGTTCTTAACTGCGAAGCTAGAGCTAAAGCACTATTCAGTGCTAACTACCTCTGCAGGGAGAAAAAGAGCAGGGCATCACCCTATCCGCGATCCAACAGAGCCTCTGTGCTAAATCGTTTAGGCTCAACTGGGTCTGACTTGTAGGAATTCTTGACAAGCAAACGGAAGTCGGAATCTTTCTAAACTTCTCCCTCCGTTGTCAAACAAGTGGGATGTCAGTTGATGACAGTCCACTCAGTCCATTGCCGGATAGGACCAATCCCCGCCACTCCTTCAGGCCGACGATCAGTTTTTTGATCAACTGTCGGTGCAAGCTCCGGTAAAACATCGCAAAAGGAGCGTATCGGAAGATCTGCCCTCTGCATCCGTTAACATGATCGGAAGGAGACGAGAGCAGCGTAGGGGCGGACGAGCATCGCACGACACTCCCTATAGTTCCCCAGATTTAGATTATAGCCCGAGCCTTGGCGTGGTCTTGGTACATGAAGAAGGTGTCTTCCGGAATACCAGATCTGGTTGTAATACCCTATAGTATGAACAACCATCTTCCTCAACTGCAGTAACCTCACTAGAACCAATGAAAGGATTAGTCCAATGGTCTGATGAAGATGACGAAGACAGTGGGTATGCCTCTTCGGCAACAGTCAGCTCGGTGCGAACGGATAGAGTATCAGTGAATATGGCTGGTAACGGTAATGATGACCTTCGTCGACAGTTGGAAGCTCAGGAGCAAACTTCCAAGACCCAGCAAGAAGCTTTGGACAACATTCAACAGATGCTGGCTCAACTCCTCAATAACCGAATAATAATGATACGGGAGTAACCATGATGAGGAAGAACATCTTAGCAATAAACAGCCAAGGAAGGAGAAGTCAAAGGAGGGTCTTCTTTAGATGCTGAAGTTCTTAAAGGCATCCAAGCTTAAATCGCATCCTAGCTTAGAGAGATAAACTAAAGAAAGTAGGGGCAGTCCGTCCTTACCCGCTGGAATGGGATCAGTACCATACCCACCAAAGTTCGAACCACCAACGTTACATACGTACGATGGTAAGAGCTCGCCAAACCAGCACATCTACTTTTCGGTCTCAGACCGGTAATGTTATAGACAATGATGCTATCATGGTTAGGCTATTCATTGGCACCTAAAGGGGGTAGCATTCTACGGGTTCCGAAGTCTCCCTCCTGGCTCTGTCAATTCTAGATCGACCTGAAAATCTGATTTCTTTCTCGTTTCTATGAGGATGATACGAGGTAACCATGGACAAACTCCTCTCTACCGTACAGAAGAAGGGCGAATCTGTCCGAGATTACATCGAGCGGTTCAGAAACTTGTCTCTGATGTGCCCAGCAGGGATGCCATTACCCATGTTCTTACAGACGTGCAGGCACAACTTCTTAGACCAAGTAGAAGTTCGCATGGGGCTGTCAAAGCCCATACTTGAAAAGAACTGGTCGAGCAAACTGAGATACCGAAAAGTCGGCTATAAAGTTCGAACATCTACCCCTAAAGGCAAATGGGGTATGAATAATAAAGGACGTGGCGACATGGCACAGTTTTCTCAAGCCAAAGAGAAAGGAGACTATGTCCGTAGAATATCAGGGGATGTTCAGTCGAAAGGACAAGAAGAGCGGCTTCAATAATCAGGAGTCTAAGTTTCCTCCGAAACAGTACTCCTTCAAAGACGATCAGGTGGTCACAATTTCTATTACTCCACAAAGGGAATAAATTGAAGCTGCAGGATGCTCGACGTCCTAATGAAATAGGACGCACGAACGATCCCAAATACTGTCTCTTCATAGGATGATTCATCATCCTACGACAGTCCTCAAGTGCTTTTCCTCAAGGACAGAATTTAAGCTTTGGTCGACGCCGGAGTCCTGACGTTGAAGTTAGAGAAAAGAAAGTCACAGTAAACATGGTGACCTCGAGTTCGGCAAAATCCAAAGGTCACAGTCCTGACGGGACTTATCCAATCCCTGCACCACGGCTGGAAGTCACATATCTTGCAGCTAAAACTCAAGATAATAGGGTCATGTTCTCTTAACATGGAGATAGGAAAATCATGTGGATTACATCTAGACCTTGTCCAAGACGAACAATGGGATTCAAAGAAGTCCAAGTCGAAGGGCAAATCTTGCATGTCATCTCCATCCTGCCAGACGATGACAATCTTACATCAGCTTCTCTCAGCGATTCTGAAGGAGAAAAGCACGCTTGCACAACGCGAGCTGATGTACCTCAGCCAACAGGTACTCGATCAAAAAATCATACTTAAAACAGTATGAGAAAGCTACTAACGAGACACAACAGTAGGCGACGTCAGTACAAGTACCAGCACCCGCTTCAGTTCCAACAAAGGGAAAGGGAGAAGCAAGGGAAGTCTGGTTCGACCATCTCCTGAAGAAGCCTGCAGGCCCAGGGCTTGACATGCCTTTCGTTTTGATATATTGGCCCAGCTGGCTAATATCCCGGCTCGTATTACCATACACGAGCTCCTTCATCTCTCAAAAGAGACAAGAGAAGCATTCAGAGATGCACTGGCTAATTCAGAATCATTCCTGACGTATATGTCAGAAATCCCTAAAGATGACGCTCAGTCTTCTTGCCCTGAATGCCATCATGTACAATCAAAGGTACCTGCTATTACCTCACAGCGGAAGATATGCTTCTCAAGGATAACAAGCACGATCGACCTTTTACTACACCGGATACATCGGTTCAATATGCATTGAAAGGGTACAGGTTTTTCGGGGTCTGCATTCAGCATTATCCCCAAAAGGCTCCTCTACTTCTCGGTATACCACTATATAGGTTGTCTGCAATAACTACAACTATATACGGTTTTAATGCCGGAAGTAGCATCCACTTGAGAAAATTCGACTCCGTTGCCGAATCGGAGCCTGAAATCAGAAGTGACGTGCTATGTCATTGACGCTGACACGTCATAAACTTGCTATTAGGACGACCGTGGATCCACGCCAACTGGATCGTTCCCTCCACTCTGCACTAGTGCTTCAAATATGTTGAAGATGATGCAACAGTACGAACTGTCTTCGCAGAGAAGCAACCATTCAAAGGGGTAGAAAATTACTTTACTGACGCTCTCCTGTATCAAGAGACCGGTGAAACATCGAAAGAATATTGCCGGACGATGATGATAGTGGCAATGAGGCGGATCAGAATATGAAGCAGATATGCCAGCTATTTTGATTGGTGAACAATTATAGCATGTCTTAATAATCCCAATGTAACACCCTCCTGAAGATGAGGTTAATGGGTAATTAATGATAATATTCCCTTTGATTATCCTGTGAGTATTGGGTTGTTTGAATCCATTACGGATAGCTCTCTGCACATGCCTTACATAAAACAAGTGTATCCGGTACACCCATGGAATCTGTAGAGGGCCGTTTTAGTGATCCCTCCATTCAAGAAGGTCAGTTACCAATAATATTCGGTAAAGCCCAACCACGAGGGTCCACAGCCACAGATTCAAGTTCAGACTCAGACACCCCACAATTTTT